>JAZHYW010006093.1:0-104936 GCA_037355805.1 Ixodes ricinus | reverse complement strand
ATACGCTACTGGTCTACGGGCACCGCAAATCTATCTCCTTCTTCTCCGCCATGTTTGATCGATTGGAGCACCCCTATGTTACAAAACTCTCAGTTTGCTTCCGCCGAGGCTTTGCTTCCGCCGGGCCGCCGGGTTACACAAATATCGCAACTAGTGAGACGAAAAATGAAGTTTAATGGAAGATAGAAAATCATTCGGGTCCAGAATGGTGCCTATGGATGATGGGAGGTTGTTTCAGTCGCTGATGGCCTGAGGAAGGAATGATCGACTAAATGCGTTCCGTAGAGCCTGATATACGTCTGATGGCACGTGTGTTGTTAAGGCGCGAAGATGTTCGGTGGGGGTGAAAGCAACTCATTTTTAAGGAATGGAATGTGGTAGTAGATTTTATGGAGAAGGCAGAGCTGAGAGACTTTCTTGCGGAGCTGCAAAGAGGACATGGTTAGTTGGCTTTTAAAGGAGGAAACACTAAACGAAGGATCATAGGAAGACACGATGAAACGGGTAGATCTGTTTTGAACTGCTTCGAGATTCTTAATTAGGTGTATCCTTTGTAGGTTTATATTGCATAGATTTGTTCAGTCGCAGTATTTTTGGGGTCTTGCGTCCGGGGGTAGTTCATGTAGAACCTCTAGGTGCAGGTGCACGAGGTGCAGGCGCACGAGGGGCAGGCAGGTAGGCGGCACCCTGCAGGTTTCGCAGAGCGGGTCTGGGCTGGGACCGTCCGGCGAAACGGGCTTGCAGAACCTAGCAGGCCATACCGTGGGGGTGGCGGTGCATGTTTAAAGATGTCGGAGGCATACCCTCCACCACCTGAAGAATCCTGGTGGGATGAGGCAATACTTGTGGGTAGCAGGGAGGCCAGTCTCTTGGCGCTCCGCTCCATCGCTTTCTTTCCTCTGGGTTAGGAGTTATTAGAATGTACTCTAGAGGTTCGACTGGTGATAGTGTCTTTGGGACTTCCGGTTTCGAATTGAAGCAGAGGCAAGGAGTCCAATTTTGCGGTGCTCCTGTGCATTCCTATGAGAAAACGCGCATGCATGTTGTCTCTTCGCCGGAGAATAACAGAAATTATACTTTTACTTGCATCACAGCGAATAGTAGTTAACTTTATTAACATTATAAAAGTTAAAGTGCTTAAGTTACAGTATATTTCCGAACAGTGAGTGATGTATAACTTCCCAGTATTCCGGCTCCAGTCCTACGTTCCAAAGCAGGTGTGTCGAGACAAGCGTCGAATTTAAGCGGGAATAACAGTAAACATTAACGTAGGACTTGTTCGCGGAGCACCAGCATCCCGATGAAGCTAATATTGATAATCTGCGAGATTTATATGCCGCTAAATGAACCCCATTTACAAGCGGTCAAAACTCATAAAATAGTAAAAGCACGAGCGCTATTAAAGGTGTTTATATTTTTCATTATTGTGCGGAATTTATCTGACGCTAAAGGTTTTCTGGCTTTTACCCATTTTAAAAGTTTTCGAGCAGGCAGATATGAGTTTTAAACGCTAGAACAAACTTTCCTCTGCACCTGTACATGAGCCGCAGAGCGAATAAAACGAAAGTTATTTATTGCCAATCGCACTCATTACTTCGCTTTACTTTATTGTAGTCGTCTACATGCACAGGTGGGTACTGATCCAGTATTAGTTTGTAGTTCTTGACGTCCCTCTTGATTTTCGAGATGTTCTTCATTGCATTGGCACGTAAGCCCCCCTTCAGGAAAGCGCCATGGCGTGTGCTCGCTAACAGTGTCGGACAGTGTACATAAATACATGTACGATGCTACGTAAGTACCATTTTGAATGCGATCAAATTAAAAGAAAAATCTGTAACTGACCATCTTCCTGTACGTGACTGATAAATATTCCAAGCTATTTAGTACGCACAAATTATTTGTGACATTTGTTCTTGTAACCGAGCGCAGGGAGAAGATTCCATCACTTTTTTCTCCATAGCAATGCATTACCGCAATTCAATTATGCACTGGTTGCCGTGTTCTTCAATTCGAAGCCGCGCACTAGCGCCAGTTGGTCCTCTAGCGTACATCATAATAACTCTGTGGGTGGCACGGGTTTGTCTTCTACAGAAAAATGGGCGAGTCCCTGTTAGGCTACTAATGATTCGTTTCCTGGGATCTTGTTTTGTCCCGGAATCTACGATATTTCTAGCCGTCTTTCTTGTACACAAATTGTTTTTGCAAAGTATTTTTATTTTGCGGGTGATATCATTATTTGTGCCTCTACGAAAGCATTAACTATGACTCTCAAATTCCTGAATATCTGCAGGTTGTTCTTGGTGGTTTCGATCGTGATCCTTGATTTCCCACTGGCCGGCAAGCACTTCTGCTCTCTTTTTACCGCCCATCGAATTGTGCAGTGCAGAACTCGCGCAGTCTGGTGGTCTATATGTGTAACGGAGGAAAAGGGATCAAATGCACGCCGATGGAGTTTCAAATAGGACCATCTTCAGCAGCAGGTATTCTGCTCTTATTGACGTAGATAAAACTTTGATGACGACTAGGTGATAACCATACGAGCTTGGGCCGTGCTCTTTCACGTCCTCAAACTTGTCGTTCCTAAATAATGGGATGTAACCACTAGCCTGGGTCAAAACAATTTCGACAAATCCTGGTTTGAATGGTTTGCGTTGACTACAGGTATTGTAGTAAACACAAAAAGGGCGCTGCTAGAATATCGCATTTGCTTATTAATAGTATCACTGTGACTACTAAAAGTGTTAACCTAATTGTTTGATAACTTAGGTATGGGTTCACTTTTGAGGTTAGAAAACTTGGGCTAAATGGCACTTGCTGCCACCCGCTTTGAAAAGTATACAGTCTTGAGCATCCATCAATCCACCCATCCATCCATCCAACCGCCAGTGTCTCCTGTGCTTGTTGGTGTCTGACACTGTGAAGGCCCGTTTAAAACGTATACAATAAGGACTGAAAATGTACAAACATATATCGTCAACAGTAAACTTAGAATTACCTTGAGTCATATCTTCAGTGTTCCTTTTATTCCGTTTGTGCAAAACCTCCGAAACCCGGACCGGGAGACCTCGCGCTAGAGACATAAAGGAAAAGAGGTCCGCTTCTAAGCCCACTATACCGGTTTTCATACAAAGGGACATTTTACCGGCGTGCACTCCTGCAATTTATCGTGTGTGACAAACTAATCGAATATAGGACTGAAACTGATACTTGCGAAGAGCCGTTTTCATGTTATTATAAAGAGAGCAACCGTGTTAATGGACGAAGGTTGCAAAAATATTGTTTTGGTAAAAGCATATTTGTGATTCCGTGCTGTAAAAACTAGTGTATGTCTTGTTTTCTTTTTAAAATAATGATGTGGGACCTTTTTGAGCAACCATCGACCCTTCTATACTCGTTGTAATATACAGAAAGACACAAGGTTTGCGTTTCATTCGTGATCTCCGCAAAGCAGTTCTTAAAATATTTGGTTCGTCGAAGAATGATATGATGTTATTTTGCGTTTGAAACGTGTGCGTCTGGATATAATATCGTGAAGCAAATCTAGGTTGCACCTACTGATATCTTAGTTTAACACACGAAGGACGAGATTAGTAAAGTTCCGCGTGGAGCCGCACTTTTTACATCGGAGTTGTTAAGGGCTAGGTTCCCCGGAACGTGTCCGTTATATCGACGCAAACGCTACCTGGACAGCTGCCGCCATCTATAAGCGACGGCGGCAAGCACGCAACCAGTATGGTTTCCGCCGTCGCTCGTAGATGGCAGCAACCTTTCCAGCTATAATAGAAGAATGGATAGTTGGGCGCGTTGGTGGGAATTCATCGTAGGAAACAGCGTGAAAAACACGACGACGACGAAGAAGCACACAGTGTATCGAGTACGGCTCCGCTTAGGGTGCCTACATGTCTGTCTGTCTCAGGGTGAAGACATCCATTGTTGCACTGAATATTCAGCGCGTGACGCTCTCGCGCACTCGGTGCGTGACTTGGGCGCTAAAATGGCGTCTGCATTAGCCGCAAAGCTACGCGCTCGAGCTGATTGACACCGGATTGCGCGTACTTCAAAATGCATAAAAAAACGATTGGGCGTAAAAATGGCTGAGATGTCACCACTCAAGCAAAAGCGCGCGTGTGTATGAAGGCACTCTAGCTCCGCTGGTCTTCCTCCTTTACGAGAGTGGAAAAGCTGTTTTTTCAACGGCTCTTGAGGTGAACCTGGCTTTAGAAGTTATAATTCCAGGGCTTATGAAATAAAAAACATGTTTGCGTTTCATGAGCTTACGAGCGAATACGACAAGTTTTCGAACGAGAAACTCCCTGCTGCGCTAAAAATTTGCAAACGTGTTCCATAAAAAAAAAAAGCTCTCAATCTGACGGTTTTCCCCCTATAAACAACAACAGCAACAACAACAAAAAAGTCAAAATAACATTGACAAAGGTAAAATAAAAATAATAAAAACCGAGCAGTTCGGTATGTTTTAGAAAAAACCAAAATTCGGAAGAGATTTTAGCGTAACGCATTTTGAACAAAAGTTAAAATGAGATACGCTCGAGCAATCAAGCGAAGCTTCCTTTAAAGCTATTCTTATTATAGCTGTTGGTGGGCATCCAAAACTCAATAATAAATAGATAAATAGCATTTATCACTCGCTCTCTAGTATTCCACGTGAAACGATGTATCATTTCACCGCACTATGCCTCCGCTCGTGTGGATCACATCCAGAAGGTACGCGAGTGCAGATGTCAGACCGTAGTATTTAGTACCTTTTTTTTTTTTCAAAAGCAGTTGCTCAATGAAACCAATTTCCTTCGCTTAGAGCGTCGATTTTTGCCAACGATGCGTTTGTTTTTTGCCTGAGAAGCAGACACTTAATTTTATTGATAAACATTTTAAAAAGTAAACAGACCCAACAAAAAATGATGGTGATATATTTTGCTTTGTTTGCGTTTGTTTCGTATGTCGCGATAGCAATCTTTTCTTTTTTGTATGCCCGATGTGAATTTGATTTTTTTGAACTGTCATAAGCAATTTGTTGTTTCTTGTTTGCATTTTTGTTTTCCTTCTCTTGTGCGAATGGTTTTAATTTTACCTGCTGTGAAATTTCTTTGTGTGTGTAACGCCGGAAGGCGCTGTGGGTATATATATGTGGATGATAAATAAATAAATAAATAAATAATTTTAAAACGTGAAAGAAAAAAGAACCGAGTAGGAAAGTAGTTTCCAATTGCAATCGAGTGGGAACTCTGAAAGTGAAGTGACTCTTTTCACTAACTAAGCAATCAAGCTGTGTTTGTTCTACACTCTAAAACACATCCTTCCTTGAAGGGTTCTTCGACGCCCCAAAAACTCTTCCAGCTCGTGAAGAGCGGTTTTCCCTCAAGCACTGTCGCCCCCTGGCGTACTAGAAAGGCAACTGAGCGATGAAGAACTCTTTCACATCAAAAATGGAGCTTAAAAGAACCCTTATTTATGAATTTTGTCACGAAGAAACCTTTCAGGGGTGGTTAAAAGAACTTTTAGGGTGCAAAATACGGACAAGCCGATGAACCCCTGAGAGTTCTTTGACGACCAGATGTTTGTAGAGTGTAGCATGGCGGAACAGCAATACACAGTTGGTAATTAATCCGTATTTTACATGTACAGAGATTTCATACGTCTTAATTGTTACAACTGAACGGACCAATTGATCAATTAATCTACCATGTCGAACAATACATCAAGTGAT
Organism: Ixodes ricinus; assembly: GCA_037355805.1. NCBI lineage: Eukaryota > Metazoa > Arthropoda > Arachnida > Ixodida > Ixodidae > Ixodes > Ixodes ricinus. Next base: position 99,214 of record JAZHYW010006093.1, on the reverse strand, counting down.
AAAGATCATTATTTTTAACAGCATTGATTTCCTTAAAATAAATCCGATTTACTTAATTTTCCAAGAACCAACATAATTTTTTCCACCCTGTCCGCCGGTCTCTTACGTACGAGGTTAACAGATCGGAAAAGGAAAAATAGTGGTCGCAGTCATGAAAAGGCAGCACTTGCTCTCCCAAGGCAGAGCCGCTTTGTCCCAATGGATGTCGCCCCACTAGCAAGTGCGCAGCCAGCAACCAAAATTCGTTCGTTATAAACCAGGGTTGAAACAATAATGATTTTAATCCAATAAATACAATTTAGTTGATATAAATCAAATTATTTTTATTTACATCAGATAAATTTCATATAAATCCCTGTAACTAGGAGCTTGAGACTCTCTACAACTAGATGTGTTTTTCAACACGATAGGTCCATCGAGCAATTTGTTAGAACACTGAAAACAATGCGACAGAAAAGGATTACTGTAAATGTAAGTCTATTTTTAGTGAACGAATTCCTACTCTGTAATTCCCGCTATACTTTAAGAAAAAATAGATAGATTTTATTAGTTAGTTAAAAAACTTTGATTCTTATTTCGAGCTCCGACTTGATTGCGACACGACATTACTTTTCTAGCTGTCGTTTTCCTTTTTGATTCTTTTGCGAAAGGACGTTCTGTAGCTGGAAAACACAGTTGAAGCCAGAAATCAAGCTCAACGCCTCAATTTGCTCAGAAGAGCACTTCATTTTTCTCGCGCTCAGCCTCATATAAAAATTTCTTGCTTTGCAATCTTTTACTTCAAATACGAAAAAAACACAGAAAAAAACACTTCAGTGCAGTGCAACCGCTAGCCTGGGGTCTTCAACGTGCACCACGCAGTAGCGATACACGACAGCACATCGGTACGATACTCATCCAGATAGAGACTGGCAAGGGTGGGGATTGAACCCTTGACCTAAAGTATTTGCTTGATCCCTGACATAGCCTCCTCTATACTCACAAAGCCTCGCAGTTCGATGACGGAGCCATAGAGTGCCCGGTCGCAGATTTGGAGCGTGACAAATCTGGTAGCACAAAGCATTTCTTGGGGAGTCTGTTATTCAGCGCACAGCTTTTGCAGTGGCGAGGACCCGAAACATGGATTTCAAACCCGACCAGAAAAGAAGCGGTAGCCCGAGGAACTCGAGAAGCACGAGCGGACATTCCATCGCTCGGGACAACTGTGTTTCGGCGTCTCGCCGCAGCGGGGCGCCCGTTGCGCTTGGTTCTTGTAAAGCCCCTCTATCCTGGGAAAAAGTGGCGCCATTCATTGTGGCAGAAATGCGCGAGGCACGTGCCGCGTGCCACTTTATGGGAAATTCATGGCGTCTGAAATCTAGCTCAGTGGTGCGCTGTGCCGCCATGATCTTCCCAAGGGCTGCACGTTCCATGTGCCTCGTGCATCGCCGAACCTTGCGCTACTTTTGAAACATGAAGGGGCTTTAGATTCTTGTCTGCCGCTCTACCTTTTTTACTTTCGGTGGCCGCGTCACGTGACGATCTGACAGGCTTTGCCAGTATAGACCTTTCCAATGTTTACAAAATCACAGTCCAGCGTGCGATCTTCACAGCCCAGCACGTGCGTGTTCGTCGCTTCGGAAAGCGAGCAAAGCACGCGCCATACGCACGAACACTCAAAATGGCACCGGCCACACGTTCCTTTTGGAAAGCTCTATAGGGGAGGCTATAGATCTGTTCGATTCGGCCAGAAAGTTCTGAACTAGTTCTTTCCAAGTTCAGAGGAGTGCAGGAGTCGTGCAGCGGCGGCGCAGAACCAGTGCAGCCGCCGCGCTAGGACTGGCGCTGTGATCGGCTTTCCGGAAGCGCAGGGTGTCGCCTGCATCTGTTGGCTCTTGTTCCTCCACGCCACGTTGTATGCTACATTTAATTAGTCGCGGTTTGATGAGACCATTTGTGTTTCCTTATTTTTAAAGTATAATAACCGAATCTTTTCTGTGAATATTTTTTATTCGAGTGTACTAAAAACGTTTTCTGCACGAAATGTGTTTCTGTCTGCATTTTTAACGGCCGTTCGGTTCCTGTCGTTTCTATAAGCGTTCGTGTCCTTCACATTCATTTAGCAATAGTCGATTCACTCCAAGTCTCTCGAGTTTCGCATTTCGACGATAGGTTCGCGGCATCAGGATGATTTCGAGTCGGGAGTCACTGGAGGCAGCGCGCGTCGGTAGAGGTCACCTCGAAGACGACGGCCTGACGATAGCGTTTTTGCCAAGACAGTTATTGACCGTAACTTTGGCGTCAAGCTGAAACGTTTATTCTGATTCTCAAGAAAGACCTGCGTGGAACTACCAAGCCAATGCCTATTCTCGGCGTTTTTGATACCAGCGGACAAAGCATGCAGCATTATGCTCAGCCACGGGGCATGCGAGGGCCAATGTACTAAATCCCAGACCTCTGCAATGTATCGGAGTCGTCAGTATGCATCAAAGAGCAACTGAAGGCGGGGACTATCAAGAGTGCAATACCTTTCCCGGGTCTGTAAGGAAGAATATCAACACTTTGGATCCCCACATAGAATCGAAAAGAAACAATTTACATGAGCTAATATTTCAACGCTTACCACAGGGAGCGAAACCTACACGAGCAGGTGCCTAAAAGGCTTTCAGAATATCATAATCAATCAAATTCCTACCCTACAGTTATAATCTCAATTCCGCGTCCACCGCGGTACGTTATTATCATAAATGAGAGGAAACGCAACTTCCGTATTGGCTTTATTGTTGCACATCGCCGACATTTGAGCAAGAGCTGCGAAAAATGGCACCGAGAGCGGAGACGGACGAGGAGTGTTGTCTGCTATCGCCGTCTGCTCTTGTCGTCTGCTTCTGCACGGACGCTGGACTAACTCCGGAGCCGGTGCAAGATCTTGAGGACACTGGGTCTGAACTCGTTCAGAACTGGGATGAATCGAACGCGCCAGTGCAGCGGCCGTACAACTTCCGGTTGAATCGAATGCACCAGTTCCTGCACTGCTGAACTAGTTCAGCCAGTTCAGGCAAATCGAACAGACCTTATGTCCCTGGGTTTGGCAGCGCGAGCTTTCGCTCCACGTGCTTTGAGCTGGTGTGCGCTAGCCCACGCGGCCACCGAGACCCGTTGAAGTGTGGCATCCGCTGGTCGAAGATTTTTTTATCAGGAGCGGCTGGAGAGGAGAAGGAGAAAGAGGAGGGATCACATATATAGTCATATTTATTTTTGCTATATTTCCTAGGATTGTCTTGAGCCTTGATGCTAACTGGCAGACTGTATGCGTTGAAAGCAAGTTTGTCTGCATTTTGGTTTTCATGTTATCCGACATGCGCTGGTTTCCACTGAGAGAACCAAACGAGATCAGGAACACTTACTACTGGGATGAGTTCCCTGTTCAGCTGGTTCCACCCGTCAGGAACACTTCTTTCTCATATTCGCCTTGCCAAGACAATTTTGCCAGAGTGAACAAATAAGCTGTAGTGATCAAAGAAGAAGAAGAAGACAGCATTGCAATGGCGTCTGACGAACACAGTCCGTCCAGGGATCGGGTGCCTTTCTTCAAAGATGCCAACCGCGTTGTTCTCAAGACCGTGTTCCTGGCCACAGTCACCATCGGAGTCGTGTTCACCTTCCACACTGCACTGCAACACGCTGTCATTCCAGGTATGAACAAGACTCTTTCTTCCTGGTCATCTATGATCGCTCAACTCATTCGAGACACAACGGTCAACAAGACATTATTCAAGTACATTATAACAACTCCCGCAATGAGTCTACGCCAGATGCTTCCGCCACCCGACGTTCTGGTCTGCAGAACACCGCAGTGTCAGAACTTCCTTGAAAGCACCACTCGACGTCTGCGAGGTTCCAAGTTTAATCCCTGCCACGACTTCTACAACTACGTCTGTGCCTCCTGGGAGCGGGAACATTCTCTCAAAAAGCATCGTATACATTCGGTGTCCTTTGATAGCGTAACTGTGGAGCACTACCTTCAGAATCTCAAGGTGTCTCTAAAGTCCATAAAGCCGCAGTCTAAGTTGGGATTAGTTTTTAATCTTTGCCAAAAGAAAAGTGACACGCTCTTCTCGGAACTGGTTCAGACCTTTCTGTACACCCTCGGACTGGATCATTGGCCGTACACGGCGCACAGCGCAAGAAACGTGTCCGCTGAAGAACTGTCTTACAAAGTAGGGTCTGTGTTCAGGGAGCTAGGTATGGATACTTTGTTCAGCTTCAACATCAACGAGGACGAAGAGAACAGGTCAAGAGCTCTTGTTTCGCTTGGTCAGCCTCAGCTGGTTTCCGCCTACGTAAAGAACGCAACAATCGGCTATCTGTGGCTAGACAAATCGTTCCGTTTGTTGGCTGAGAGCCTCGGGAAAACGTACAACCCAATCACGGACTTTGCAGACTTGGAGAGAAGCTTGCAGAGCTTCATGGTTGCTCAAGAATTCGAATGTTTAGCAGATTGTGAAACGATAGAATTAGATAAGCTGCCCGTTCTTCCGCTTATTAATTGGACCTCCTTTTTCAGGGAGTTCTTGGAGCTGACCTAGTAGTAGATAAAGTGCGCTTGACTTCGCCCGAGTATTTGCTCAACATCTACAAACATCTTGAAGTATCCAAAGCGTGTGTGTTGAATTATATTGTCTTCCGCATCATGATGTACTTGCTTCCTTTCCATAAGGATGACACTATTTTTACGAAAATAATGAATTGGAAGACGTACAGACAGCCGAGTTCTCTACTGGGATATTCGCGCGAAGATCAGTGTCTTCTCCTGATGCTTTACACCGAACCTCATCTTTTAATGGTTCTGGCAAGAAATAACGAAACGAGACAAGTGGTCAGTTCAAGTTTTATTCAAAATACGGTTCAGCGATCACTCCCATCTGCATTTTCTGCATACGTCGAAAAATATTTTTCTTGAGACCAGAGTCAAAAATTAAATTCCTCGGACTTTTAGAGGCCATCAGGTGGGAGCCCTTCTTTCCCTTTTCCTTCTATAATCAAAGCTTCCAAGCAAGATACGCCAACGAAATCTACACCAAGGACCCTGGTGCGCCAGTTTTTTATTACCTATTTTACTACATCAAGACCTCTGCCCGGACACGGCGTTACTCCACAATCACAAACCACGACCTACCTTCGACCGATTGGAACTTGCGATTCTTTGACACGTACCCGAGAATCGACCCGCCTTTCAGAAAGCTGCAAATTCCGATAGCCACGTTCAACCCGTTTCTTCCGAACGATCCAGTCGTCGGCCTCTTCCAGATGCCTAGACTGGCCTTCAGAACGTACAGGAGCTTGCTGGACTTTCTGTATCATTTCATCCATAGATACAATGATCACAACGTCACGCAAACGTTGGACACCACACGATCTTGTTTGAGGATTCAGTATTCCCAGCTTAAGATCCCTGGTACTGACCAGTTCGCCAACGCCCAAAGGACGTCGCAGTCTGACCTTCTGGACGCCTTATCGATTCGTGCCGCCTACGAGGTCTTCAGGAAGAAGGTTGGTCAGAAGGTCACTAGATTGGACGTCAGAAGCAGAGTACCGTACAGCCTGGATGCCCTCTTCTTTGTTCAGTACGCGACATCTTTCTGCCAGAGTTCCACTGAAGCGTACAAGCGCACTCTCCTCACCCGGAGCGTCCACAGCCCTCCCTGGTTACGGGTTAACGGACCGCTCCGAAACTTTGTAAATTTTGCTAGGGTCTTCCACTGTCCGCTGGATTCGTTCATGAACCCAAAATCAATGTGTGATATCTAATGCTCGCATCGTTTATTCCTTATCAACGCTGTATTAATGACCATATCAATTTAATTTATCGGATGGGTTAGAACGCTCTCAACCCAGGCATTTGTTTACATTTCACAAATCAACCGTTATCAATTATATGATTCACGCTATTGCGTTGCGATATAAGAGCACCATAAAACCACTTTACACCCGTACACACCATGATCACCTTTCTTTGTGTTTTTCAAGTTGTAACTCTGAGTAAACACCATATTAATTTTAAATCGAACCCTCAAGTGTTGTGATTCTGAAACAACAGATGGCACTGGGCTCTTTATCGAGACGTACGCCTTAAGAAATTTATGTTTTTTTCTGAAATTGGAATTTCCGTTCATCCCTCTTGCTTTTTTACGTGCAAGGGTTTTAGTGAGGTGAGCCCGTGTACAGCCTTGGTCAACCCTGAAGGCACGTGAACACATGGAGGTTCAGAGATTGAAACTTAATGCCGCACAAAGTTGTCCCCGTATATACATGTGTAACACTTCTGCAGCACAAGCACCCGCCTAAGCTAAGAGCTGGCGTCCTTCATTTTCGTAAACAACTTTTGAGATAAAAAAAAACAGCAAGAAACAGTACAGCAACGATTCATAGAGGTATTTCCTTCAAAAATTTGAGCGTGTAGGTACCCGTATGCAAAAGAACTGACCTCTATATAGGTTGGGTTCTAGGTCTCTGAGCTCTTTATTTTGACAAAGTCAGGAAACTGTGTTGACAACATTCAACTCGGCTTTCATCCATTGGCAGTATTCTGCGAAACTAAACTTGAGAGAGATCACTCATCTGAGTACACGAATAAAAGTCCTATTCTTAATGCCTCAAACGGGTTCTCTCTCGTGCAGACTGGGGACTATGGTTTCCGGGTCTTCTTGGTCCCTGGGCTGCTCTGTCACCCTTTCTGTTGTGTGTCGGGTCAATAGATCTCTACCTAAGGTCTCTCTGGATAAAACTCACGCTTGGTGTTTCTTGCTAGTACCACCAAACATTGTTGTTAGAACGCGCAAGACACGTGGCACGAGCGAGTTGCTCAACCGCTATACTTCATTTCAGCTTGGGTCCAGACGCAGACGATGCTACAAGCGCGAGCTCCGGGCTTTCAGCGTCCCTGCCAAGCACGCGCGCTCGTGCATTGCAAGCACTGTTCAGGGCCACACGCTCGCGCTCGTAGCATCGGCTGCGTCTGGACCAAGCTGAAACGAAGTATAGTAGCTTCTACAGACCGCTCATTTCAGTGCATCACCTTCATGTTGTGGGAGGCGAGGTGAAAGACGAGGCAGAGGGCACGTGACAGGCGGTCGGCGGAGAAGACACGAGCTGGCGCGAGAGAGTGCCAGCGGAGCGAGGCTGAAGCTGGTACCAGGAACGTCGGAGCCGGGCTGTCTGGCCTGGCCCATGGCGAACCCCGGAGCGGTCCACCAGCGAGGTCTGGAGCAAGACCGGTGGAAACGGCGAGCCCTGGCCATATGACCTAGGCTATGACGATCCCGGGGTGGTTCCGCAGCGAGACTCGGGCATGGATAGCCCGGGACAGCCAGTCTACGCAGCGCTGGCGTGGGAAAGGTGATCCGCAGGCCTGGACACGGACTCCGACTGTGAGATCTGACCGACGGGCGACAACAAGGGTCGGCGTGCCTGGACTGCCGGTTCTTGATGACGGGCAATCGAGAGGTACAGTAAACCCATTCGCTGTCTTCTCATTGCTGTTATGTCACTCCCTGGGTGACGGGCGGAGCGCATACTGATCGGGCGGCGATTATTAGTAGAGGGACCTCCCTAAAGAACCCCACAATGTCAACAGAAGGTGCTACATGTACAACGCGACTACTGATACGGTTTTCGAGCTCGGTTCCGCCCCCGATGTGAGCGCGAGAGAAAACACAGAGATTATTCCAACTAACCTAACACTTGCATCATCATAACGAGTTGCGAGGGGTGAGGGTCGTACTGATAAAGCAAACATTTGTCAGTACTTTTTGTAATAAAGAGTGTTTTACGTCATAGAGATGACTTGTGCTCTGCTGTAGACTCATCCAGTGCTGATACTACGATTTTAACCGAAACGTGGCTTTCCTCTTGTGTTAAAAATTACAAAATATTTTGTTGTGAATATAGTTTCAAAGTTTATCGTTGCGATAGAGGCGAAAGGACTGGTGGCGGTGTGTTGATCGCAATTGCAAGTCATATTGAATCGTTTTGTGTGCGCCTGAGTAACGATTTGGAAATAACATGGGTTCGTTAGCATATGAATCACCAGAAACTTATTTTGGGCGTATGCTATCGTCCGCCATCTAACTATCATTCCTTCGTTACCAGTCTTTATGACGCAATAAACTCATTATTAATGCGCTTTTCTTCTATTGCAATCATTTTTTGGGTAACTTTAGCTACCCAAATATAGTCTGGACTGGCTTGCGTGCCTACAATCACCCATTTTCATCAGACGCGACGGACTTCATAAACTTGTGTAACGATTTCAGCTTCAGTCAATTGATGACTCTTCTTAGAATTACCCATACAACAGCCAACATATTGGATCTAATTTTAACAACGTCACCTTCTTTAATATCTTCAAGTAGCACCATGCAGGGCCTAAGTGAACATTCATTAATACATTTTGTCATCGATGTTCCTGTTAGGAATGCTCCAAAGAATCAGAAAAAAATACGCGACTATGCTAAAGGTAACTTCAAGGCCATCAACAGCGAACTTTGTCTTTTTCTTGATGATTACTTGCCGCTCTTTTCGGAACCCTCAATTCAGGAAAATTGGGAGTTATCTAAAATGCAGGTTGTGCATCTTACTAACACATATATACCTATCCGCAATATCTCCGTTTTCCCGCAATCACCATCGTTTAACACCACATTAAAATGGCTTTCTAACAAGAAGAAAACGAAAAATTTCGAGCAGCAATTTTTTTAAATGTTGACTCTAAATGGTCTGCATACCTTATTGGTGCCAACACTTATAAAAGGGCTATTGAAAATGCGAAGGCTACTTATATTAATGTAACTTTACCATCACTTTAAACAAGCAACCCAAAGCAGTTTTGGAATGTAATTAATCGAAATGAAAAATCGTCAATATCAGTGTTTAGTTTTTCAGGAAATGCTGTGCCTTTTAGTGAGTCTGCCCCTGTTTTGAACTCTGCCTTTGTCGCTTCACTTTTCAGACGTTAACGTGTCATCTTTAGCTAGCATTTCAACATACTGGATTTGTGCCTATGTACCCGGTTGCTATTGATGCTTGTGGAATTGTTAATGTAATCGAAAATTTAAAAATATCGTGTTCTGCGGGAGTAGATGCTAGTAATTCAGAATTCCTAAAAAGTACCAAAGAATATTCTTCTATAATACTTTCTAAACTATTTAATCAGTCTCTTAATTGTGGGTGTTTACCTGACGGCTGGAAGGTGGGAAAGGTGGTGCCGATACACAGAACGGGTGATCAACTCTCTCCTTCTAATTACCGCCCCATATCACTAACAAGCATCCCTTGCAAACTTCTTGAGCACGTCAGTTTTTCACATCTAGTAAACTTCTTGGAGTCTAATAACTTCGTTTCTCCTGCCCAACACGGTTTTCGTAAGTCATTTTCGTGTGAAACCCAGCTACTAAGCTTTCATAACGGCCTTCACCTTATTCTTGATCGAAGTTCCCAAGCTGACTGCATATTCCTCGATTTCGCTAAAGCATTTGATAAGGCATCACGTAGTCTACTACTTCACAAACTAAGCAAACTCAGTATTGATTCCGGTACATTATCTTGCATTCACGCCTTCCTAACTAACCGGTCTCAGTTTGTATTTGCGAATGACACGTCTTCCCCTTCAGCTTCTGTGACGTCCAGGGTGCCACAGGGCTCTGTACTGGGTCCTCTTCTTTTCCTTATATATGTCAATGACTTACCCTCCTGTGTTTCATCTTCAATTAGCTTGTTTGGCTGACGACTGTGTTATATATCGTGAAGTGACTAACCAATCCGATGTTTCTTCTCTTCAGTGTGACCTTGACCGTGTATCTGAATGGTGTGACTTATGGCGTATGCAGCTTAACACTAACAAATGTAAGGTAATGAGGGTTTCTCGGCTTCACAGTGATGTCTCTTGTTATTACCTGAACCATACTCCTTTACAACAAGTAACAACCTACAAATGTTTGGGAGTTCATATTTCATCCAATCTGTCCTGGGAAACTCATATTCAATACGTAACAAGTAACGCCAATCGTATGCTGGGTTTCTTAAAACGAAATTTTTCAGCAGCCCCCTCATCGCTTAAACTACTTCTTTACAAAACGCTTGTTCGCACTAAACTAGAATATGCCTCTTCAATTTGGGACCCCGGTACGGACGTATTAAAATCTGCAGTTGAAGCAATTCAAAATAGATCCGTCCGATTCATACTTACTAATTATCACCGCACTGCCAGCGTAACATCCATGAAATCAAGTTTGAACCTGCCTAATCTTGCATCGCGTAGAAAAGTTCTTCCGTTTGTGCCTGTTTCACAAAATCTACTACCACAATCATACTTTGCGTGACAAGCTATTAGCATCTCCGTTTTACATATCACCACGTCTCGATCACCGACACAAGATGGGCGTACCTTCATGTAACACTACTAGTTTTCACAATTCATTCATACCACGAACCACAGTGTTGTGAAACCCCCTTCCAGCGTTTGTGGTATCAACATCTGACAGCGTCGCTTTCAAAAATTGCCTTAACAATGTTCACATTTCAGCGTTTCACTAATATGTACATATTGTTTTGCATTCATAGGTTGTTATTTATTGTATGTTGTTGAATTCCAGTGATGTAACCCGCTCCCCTCTGTAATGCATTCGGGCGCCTGAGGGAACTTTTAAATAAAATAAAAATCAATGAAAATCAATGCCTCGGCGGACACTGGGGTTGTGGCTCGTGTCGAACCACAGCGTTGATGAGAATAGCCGAACTCTAACAGTGCCTGGAGCTCAGCACGCGTTTTCTACTTTGCGAAACCAGGAGCGCGTGGGTAGGATTAACGTTGGTGGAATAAGATAGGCAGCAGGCCACGTGACCGCTTGTTCTGGCTCCAAGTTGAAGGGATGAACGATGCTGATACATCCCGATTTTTTTTTTGTGACTGTTATTGCCCGGAATGAAAATCTAAGGCAACCTATTCAGTTAATAATGTTGGGAAGTAATTCTGAGTAGTATTTAGCGAAAGTAGAAAAATCGTGTCATGGCTCCTTCAAAAACATTTGGCGTAGCACTATCCTTGAGCTCCAGACACACTTGTAGGCCATCGTGTCGGGTGATCTTGGAATCAAAAACCCTGCTGTGTGCATTTTGTACATTTGTTACACTGTCATTGATGGCGACGTGATGTATTCTACTCACCCGGATTCGTAGTGCCTTGAACCAGTTTCTACCTAGTAGGCTAGAGCCTTTCCTTTGTGTCACCAGCAGGGGTAGCACGTAGTCCTTGGACTTGTGTCGCACATGTACATTGGCCGTACCGAGCACCCGTACTCCTACTCCTAACAAGGTTACACACATTGTTAGGAGTCACAGGTCACAGCATCTTGGTCACAACCCAGCAGAAACAGGTCACATCATCTTGGTCCAGCCTCGGGAAATCTTTTGGCCATATCTGACGATAGGTATCCTCGGTGATGAGAGTATAGGCCGCTCCCGAGTCTTTTCAAACTCCAAGAATCGCTTTTCAATGTTGAGGGTGGCCAAGAACTTGGGTGACGTGCTTGTAGCTCGCACCGCATTGAGTTCATGTAAATCTTCTGAAGTTCCGAAGAACTAAGTCGTCAGAGTCAGATGTTATTTCTTTCCTATTCACGTTATGTTTGGTGGGCGTTCGTTGCTTGGTTCCTGTTTTCGCGAAGCAAGCCTTTTCGATGTGCCCCATCTTAGGGCAAAAGTACATTGCGCGTGGCGAAATCTGCAGGGGGTAGCAGCATGCTGTTCCTGGCATCTGTAGTATCTTCAAGATTCGGGTGTTACTCTCTCCTTGTTGTCGGCCTGTCTAAACGGTGTCTTCCCTTTCCGCATTTCGTGAACCTCTGGCGTCTCTGTCCACAGCGCGACGCCATGTACCTTCTGGAAAGGTAAGTTGACCTCCGCGAACAGCCATTGTTGTAAATGTTCGTCTCGCAGGCCGCTGCCAAACCGATCATCCAGTATTACCTCCAGAGGCAGCAATGTTGAATTCAAATCAGACTGACTTGCAGGGGTTCGTGTTTCATCAGCGGAACCGACGGTACCACGCAGTCAGGGACTCCGGAACCGGGGGGGCAGGGGGGGCCCGAGCCCCCCCATGATTTTTCAGGATGGGGCTGAGCCCCCCACTCCGACTTCGAAGAAACGCAAAACTGTTTATTAATCTATTGTAATTCCTCCAGTCCGCGAGGCGGCGGAAGAGGCCGGATCAACGCCAAATAACCTTCTTCAGCTTTGCCCAACAAGGTGGACTGTCAAAGTGAAGTGAATGAAAATGTTCGTTGAAAACTATGCTAGAGTTCAGGAGACACTGAACAAGCTGCTACAAGGAGAATATTCGATTGCAGACAACAGCAGGGCCACCTTTGAAGGGTTATTAAAGGCTTTTGAAAAGGTTTGAAACGCTGCTATAGCAGCGTTTCAAACCTTTTCAAAAGCCTACATTTCTACTTTGTTCGGTCCATGCGAAGAACTTGCAAGGGTACTGCAACGTTCAACGTTTCGCGCCGCAGGTATCAAAGAGGCTGCAGAGACTCTCTGCGAGGCAATGTCCCGTCTGCGGTCTGAAGTCGCGTTTGAAGAGTTGTGGGACTGCACGAGCTCAACTGCAATGCGGCTAGGTTTGAAGGACCCTCGCAGCGCAAGGCCGACAAAACCGCCACAAAGGCTTGAAATGAGCAACACACCTTCTCCGCCAGTTGTACTTGATTGCAAGCAGCGTTACGGAAGGAGTACTTTGCGGCTGTAGACTACATTATGAGTGAAACTCAACGGCGGTTTGAACAGCCTGGTATGAAGCAGCTAGTTAAACTAGAGAGCACCTTGATTAACGCCGCCGGGGGAAGACAGTTTACAACAGATGACCTGAAAAAGGCCCTAGGAGTGCATGCTTGTGATTTTGATCTTGCCCGACTCTCTGCGCAGCTTTTACTTTTGCCGGCTCTTTTATGCAACCTTGATTTACTCAAAATTGACACCATTTTGAGGACACTACAGGCAAAATCCGACGAAATTCGTGACCTCCTGGATCAAGTCGTAAAATATACGAAATTTCTTCATTCTGTGCCTGCATCTGTCGCTTCGGGGGAGCGCTCCTTTAGTGCCTTACGCCGAATTAAAAGGTATCTACGCAGCCGCATGTGTCAGGGGAGGCTAACACGCCTTATTTTGCACATTCAAAAAGGAAGAACCGCCGAGCTCAACCTGGACGACATCGTCAAGGAATTTGTCTCCAGGACTGCTGAGCGAACGGCGACCTTTGGCCTTCCTTGAGACTATCAACACACATGGCCTTGGGGCCTATATATGGATCTGTTTCATTCATCAAGCTTTTGTGCACTTTTTCTAAGTATGTATATTAAGATGTCATTGTATATATGTAATTCTCTTGGCTTACTCGTTCATTTCATAGCGTGGATGTCTTTTTGGATGAACATTTGAAGAATAATAAACGTGATTCTCCGCAGACTCAATTTTGCAATGCTGTGTATCCCTGAAGGGATTTTGAAATTGTCTGAAGCACTATGCATAAGCGTTTTCGCGATATTAGAGAGTTTTAGTGGATCGTACGTAAAAGCTTTGAGGGTCGGAAGGTGCATGCGCAAAACGCAATACTGCGTTCTTCGCGTGTGCATTTCCGACCCTCAATTGTATTGCGTGCGCAAGGCTCTTGCGTACGAGCCACTAAAATTCCCTACTGTTGTTATAAAGCAGGAAGGAAAAGTGATTGTACATTCTAAGTAAGGAACTTCATGCAAATAATATTTTATTTTTTGATAAACAATAAGTAAAAATAAAACAACAAAAATTCGGCTCCAGCCCTTGTTTCCTATAGTAAAATATACAAAAATAAAATGCTTGACTTCAGCCCCCCCACTCAAAATCTACTTCCGGAGTCCCTGCACGCAGTGGTGATACACAAGCGCGCGCCGGTACGATGATAATCCAGTTCGAAACTGGCAGGGGTGGGGATTGAACAGCTGATCCCTTACTCTGGAAACCTTTTGATTAACTTTAGTCGGGACTCCATGGAGTGAAGAAAGCGAAGAATTTCATCCGTCGGCATTCGCTCTGCTGCTGGCGTCAGACATGGGATGTTGTACCGCGTGCAATTTGAACATGGCGCCGAGAGAAGTTCGTCGGTTGTTCGTTGAATATTCGCTCGTAAAGATCTAGCCTTAAAAAATACAAATTAAAAGGCAGTGATTTATCAAATTCGGTGCCTAGCACTCCTAGTGACATATCAACGTTTTCTTCTACAGCGGAGCTGTTAAGGGCTAGTTTCCCCAGTTTCGTGTCCGTGGGCAAATAAATCTCGACACAAAACTCTGGACAGCTACCGTCATCTGCGAGTGACGGCGGCAACCAGACAACCGGCTTGCCGGTTGTCTGGTTGCCTCCGTCACTTATAGATGGCGGCAACCATTCCAGCCTTTCCACTCTGGCTTGCCGACTTGCGGCCGGACATTACTTTCTTCTTCGTTCTCGTCTGTTTTTTGAACCATTTCCTACGTTCTTATCAGTTGCCGTTTAAACTCACGATGGGTCGGCCGCGTGCCCTTTCTTCGGAGGAAGAAGAGCGGGAGCGGAAGGAGCGGCGACGTGCGCAGCAGCGCGAATGTTTCCGAAACCGCCGCGAAGCCGCTATCGCCTCAAGTTCCAGCGCGTCGAGCGCTTCAGATTCCCTTGCGAAAGAAGAGCAGATCGCTCGCCTGGAAAGCCACTGCCGAGAGCAGAGGCTACAGCTCCGCTGCTCTTCCTTCTTTACCAGAGTGGAAAGGCTGAAAGTTCTTGTATTTTTCTTTCCTGCTTCAGATATTTTATCATCTCCCTGACCTCATCTCTATTCTGAAAGTCAGGGGACAAACGAGCTGATCAAGGTTGGACATGACTAAATCCCGAGACTGCAGAAAGTAGAAAAGACACACACACACACACACACACACACTACGCACGCACACGCACACACGCACACGCACACACACGCACGCACGCACACGCACGCACACGCACGCAGGCGCACACACACACACACACACACTCACCACACACGCGCACACGTACACCACGCGCGCACACACACACACACATACACACGCACACACACACACACACACACACGTACACGCACGCATGCACGTACATGCACGCACACACACGCAGTCTCAATAAATGGTGTGTCAAGGATACTTTTGTGTTGTCTGTTTCGGGATGTATTCTGTCGAAGTCTCTTACGCTGCTCGCGACTTGCATTGGGAGAACAGTTGATGAAGAGCGAGCTTGTTTATGTACGTACCTTCGGTGTCTTCACCTGTGAAGTACGAGGTTCGCTGACGACGACGGCAGAACGGCGGTAGTAACAACTTACTTGCAGTTACTAAGATTTATGATCCTAAGAGGACGTCCGTACTTGAAAAGGAGGACATGTAGCGGGCGATATTATGCAAAGACCCGGAGCCACACTCCATTCTCACGTGAGTCTGGCACATTCGATCGAACATGTTGGGATTAGGAATTGTAATTTTATAAAACCTTTTTACACTCCGATTAGCAAAAACAGTAGTTGTTTAATAGTGCTCATATACCACACACATCGGACAATCTGCCAATAAAATAGTCGAAAATCGCGAGCAGTAGTTTTTTTTTAATGTAAATATACTTGAAAACACTGATACGCAAATATCTGTAAGCATACGCAAACCACAAATGGTTACCACAAATTACGTTTTTTGGAATGTGTTTTCGACTGGAGTGTTTAGCGTCCTGCCCCACCGATGCACTGAAAGGGGTCGTGAAGTGGCATCAAATTACGTCACAGGAGCCGGCGTGTGATCTTCATGCAGGCCACGATATCGGTGGTTGGATGCAGACGGTTCCGGTGATAAGGATGAGCGAACGCTAGAGTCTCCATTATGTCAGCGTCCCAGCTCTATGGCGACAGAAACTTCCATGAACTCTCGTGCGGCATAAAGCGAGCCACCCCAGAACATGCCTCTTTGGCATCATCCTCCGCTGCTACGCCACCATGACAGGCAACAGTATGACACTCCTGTGAAGCCATTACGGTAAAATTAGGGGAAGCAGAAACGAAGACGCGGTAAACACACTAGTCGAACACGCAGTCTCAACTACGTATCAGTTCAAGTGCGGCTGCAGCCGATGATTATGATCCAATGGATGGAATGAAGGAGCGCCAAAAGTACACTGTCACGGCACTCATCGCCTTTGTGCGTCTGCTATCATCGACTAATCTTATGACGCGAATCAAATACGCTGCAATCCTGCGCTTTCTTGTCTACATTATTGGTTTTGCCGGGGATAGCAAACCCCTCAAGACAACAAGCGCCATGACAATGCACTTGGGCGTTGCTTCATTGAATCCATTAAATCGAAGCCAAAGCTGCTATCGGACTTTAAGAGAAATGGAGTAGAGGCACCGTTCCACGAACAAAACACTAAACGAACGAAGGTGCGAAACATTGCTCGTTGTACAGCTGATCACGAAGGTCTTCATCAGGGTTGCGCGGTGGCCCGGACGCCGCTGCGAGAGCGGTGTCTTGCCAGTTCGGCGAGGAAGGCCGAGAAGGCCACGCCATAACCCATGAGGAGGATCTGCATCAGGGCTGCCACATCATGGAACTGGAGTGGCGAGGCGCTGGAGATGGACTGCGCTTGAGATCCGACCCCGACGCTGGACATCTGCCGGCTTCGCTCCATCAGAAGATGCTTCCACCTCTGGGGCATGCCCGACTCGGTTATCCAGCGGCTCCTGACGAAACAAGTTTTGGGACGCACTGGTGATTACCGAGGTTTCTGGACATCGTTAAAGCTGTACTGCGGCGTTTTCATCACGGTCCCCAATTTTCCTAAACATTTAACGAACACACCGACAAACGGCGCTAAAATACCAACCCAAATATTAGGCCGAAATAATGTCTTCGAAATGTTACAGAATTCAATATGTTGGTCTTCGCTCTATTCTTCAAACATCAAATTTCTAGTGGTAAGAACGAAAAAGTGACGCCAGATACAGTTAGGTGTTCACACTTTGTGCAGTAAAATTTGTTCCCTTCTGATTACAAAAAGCTGGATGCCGTTACATGAATGTTTGGGCGCTCGCCCCAGCACCCGTGCAGCAGCACGAAACAAATGTGCGGCATACTTCGTTGAGTGTCTGCTGAACCTGAAATCCTGCCTACCGGAGAAGTTACAGCAATGAAAAGAGCGGGTATTTTTGAATGCTGGTTTTGGCATCGCCTTCATTTGCTTGAGCAATGTGGTGAGTTGGGCCAGTTGGTATTGAGGCATGATGAAAGAAATGAAAGACGTTTACGATTCTCTGTAATGCCGAATTAGAACGCAGCTCTTGAGGAGGAAGGGGAGGGTACGAATGCGAGGGTATGCCCCTCCTCCCCTCCCTCCTCCTCCTCTGCTTCCCTCCCATTTAACGTGAAATTTTCGCTAAATTTCCCGCTAAATTTAGCGAGAAAATTTTTCCGCTAAATTTAGCGGGAAAATTTTTCTGATAAATTTAGCGGGGAATTTTTCCCGCTAAACTTAGTGGTGATTTTTTTCCCATTCAATTTAGCGGGGAAATTTTTTCGCTAAATTTAGCAGGAAAATTTTCCCGTTCAATTTAGCGAAAAAATCCCCCCCCCCAAAAAAAAAACAATTTAGGGGGAAATATTCACGCTAAATTTAGGCGCCGCGCGATGCATTATGAGACGTCCCCATAATGACGTCACACGTGACGTCACGTGTGACATCATTAGGAGAGCGTCCCATAATGCAACGCGCGGTCACGCCGACTGCAACGCCGAAGCCGCTCAAGCCGGAAACGGGCGCCTAAGAGCGGCGTTCTAAAACAGCGCACAAAGGACAGGACTAGTGCCACTAAATAAGCTACGCTTCAGAGTAACGAGGCTTGGCCATATTGTGGCTTAAAATCATGGTTTCCAGTTATCTGAAGCTTTATCTGACATCACAGGGAACGGTTTCCCGTCCTTCACAAATGTTTAAACAGTTTTAAACAAAGCAAAGCAATATTACATGAGTTTCTTGACACCGAATCTAATGATGAGGAAGTCGCACTTTTGAATCATGACGATCGGCAGTTGCATCTGCTCTGCACAAGCACCAAAATGGCGGCGCCCATAACAATGTCAAGGAACGGAGTGCCGATACTTTAAGCGGAGCTCATTCTGTGGTTCTAGGCAGGACAAGGAGGAGACACGTATAGAACACACAAGCGTTGACTCGCCGCTGACATTTATCAGAGGAAGAAGAAAACGACGTTCATACATAAAAAAAGAAGAGAAAAGGACAGAGCACTAACGTTCACACCATGAATATTTAGAAAAATATGAAGAAACTGAGAAAACTAAACACATATGAGGGCACACATGCAGGACAAGTCACAAGTTCAGGTAATACCTAGTCGCAAAAAGGACTCGCTAGAAAGGGCACTTTCTTATCATACGATGGCTTGCTGACACAACACTCTCTTAACTTTTATGTAGGGCACGCTTCCAGGATTTCTCTAGTGGTCCGATCTCGAAATGTTTCTAAAATATTCGTTTGTTCAAACTTTGGTGTGCATCGGCAGGACTGACAGTGCAGTGGAACGTGTCCTCCTACGGTGGCAGGAATGGAATATTTGTGTTCACGGAGGCGGTCGTTGAAACGTCGATCAGTCTGTCCTACATGACTTTTACCGCATGTAAAGGGTAATTTATACACAACGCCTTTTGTGCATGAAAAAAATTGTCCCTCATGTCGCTTCATGCACCCGGGGTTTGAGCGCTTTTCTGTTCTAGAGCGCACTTGAGCGCAAATTCTGGCCAAATTCTGGGGGCTGAAAACACCATAAAACCCCCATAGCGATTCGCCATTTTTTTTCAGATTGTGGGGCACTTTGTGGACGAATGGAACCACCATTGGGCGACCCTCTAATCTTTGGGACTGTTTTCTCTCTACCTTTAACATTACTTAACAAGGACCCCACTACACCAGTAAAAACCTGCTGTTGAAATTCTGAAGACCTTAGGCGCTCCAATTGAACTTTAAAACTCTTTTTTTCCTTTCTGGAAACATGACATTCACCAGCGCCGACACTAGAATGGACAAACCTATTCTCCTTTTTACAACTTTGAGAAGAGTTGACATATTGCCGCGCGCGCAGGTGGCCGAGTAAGCAGCCGCCCGTGGCCTAACGGTTATCGTTCTTGCCTCCCACGCGAAAGCCGAGGTTCGATTCCTGGCCGCAGATACATCGTTTTGTTGTTTCTGTAATGTCGCGTCCTGGTAAATTCCAGAACCCTGTTGCTTATTCGAGGTTAGAATGATTCTACGTGCCGACCTTTCTACGCCGATAGTTCCAGAAGTCTACAAAGGGGCGCCGAGTGGCGAGCCGGAGTCAGTCTCGCTCCAGCGCTCGATCTTGCTGCTTCGCCAACATCGACGCCTGCAATGCTAACATTTTTCTATTTTGTTTTAGGCACAAGTTCGTCCCTATTAAAATATTTTGTTTCCCCGGTTATTCGCCGCCTCATCATTTGTCCAATAATCGCAAAAGTAACTTTTGGCCGCTGCTCGCTACATTGAAGACAGTCAAGTGTCATGTAATGGGACTTTCCGAGCAGATGTCGCTAAACAAAACAGCTAAAAGCATAAAAAAAAGCCGAAGGGTTGCCCCTAGAAGTATTCTTTACCGCAAAAAGAAATAAGGATGCTTGCCCATTTCGTGCTTTTGTCACTGTATGTGGTACGTGGCAACGCCAGGTTGATGCCTTTTCTTCAAAAGCGTCTTTCCGATCCTTTTCTGGCGCGTAATTCTGTAGCAGGGGTCGAATCTCTGAGGTCTGACAATTAGAGCAATCATAGTGTTTTCAGTGTATACGTCCAGGACCTATTCTACTCCCTGCCTCATGATAATTTGCTCAACTCAGTTCAATCCTCTATTGAGAATAACGGAGATCTTTCCAAAAATGATAGTGGTGTATTCATAAAATCCTTTCTGGAGCCTTTGAAGTTTTGTTTGAATCCCAAGTTCATTGGATGGGGTAATGGCCTTATATACAATGTCAGGGGTCTGCACTGGGTCGTGAATACTCCTCTTCTGAGTGATGTCTCTTTTTTTTTGTCAAGAGTATATCATGCTTACGAAAGCAATCTTAAAACCCTTCCCGTAAAAAAAATGTTTTACGATATATAGATGATGTTTTTAATTGTGGGCTCTAAAAACACAGAAAGCAATTTTGTAGACTAGATTGTGGATGTCTTTGACTAGTGACCGATTATGGTCTTAAATTCAGCTTTTGAGAAAGCAAAGAATGCATCCTTATAATTTTAAGATCCCGCGTTAATTGTCTCTTCAAAAAAATAAGATGTGCTGGTCTTTCTCTCAGCGCTCCAAAAAGGAAGCCTATACTAATATTTCATCACATTCCAAAGTTGTAAAGAGGAAATAGCTTTGTTCATTCTAGGGTCCGCGCTGGTGAAGTCGTTTCCACAAAGTAAAAGATAGTTTTAAAGCTTAATTGGAACCCCTACTGTCGTCAGGATTTCCACAGCAGGTTCTAGCCAAGGTAATGGGATCCTTGTGAAAGGGCAACTCCGGTCGATATTTCTGAATTTGGGATTACAGATTGTTTTCGGCTAAAACAGTGTCCCTGAATTACAAGTTCTTTTTTTTCTTCTCGATATTGTATGCAGTTTTATAAATATGACGGCTCAAATTTTGTTTCGGGCGCCTACAGTGAAACCGAAACTATCTGCTAGAGTGATGGCAACACTGATCATCAGCCATACGGCCGCGACGTGACATCACAAAGGCGCTGCGGAACGTTGTACGACCCAGAGCCGTATATATAGTGCTTGGCCATTCATTGGGAAGTATAGGAGGCGCCATTGGCCGAAAGCGGGCTGGGCGTGTTCCAGAGCGTCTTCGCAAATTAGAATCTGGCCAACCAGAAGCAGGAAATAATACCCTGGTGGTGGTCGCGAGAAGCGAAATTAATAAGTGCGTCGGAGCAACTCTCGGTGACTGAATATATACTGCACATGATGTTTCAAACACGGTCTTTGAAAATCATGATTTAAGAGCGCGACTAGCGGAACGATCGACATAATCTGTACGCCAGGCGCAGAGGGCCGGGAATCTTCCGTCTGAGCAGTTACACTATGTCTGGGCTAAACAAAGTTCGAGCGGCACATTCGTTTCTTACATCTTTTTGCATGATCATAATCGAAACATCACGTGCACCATATGTTCAACCATGATGAGTTACTACATTTAGCTTTTACGCTCTTATTAAAATTTTATCTCGCTAACACCGCTAGGGGTTTCTTTTCGACTTCTGGTTGGCCAAAAACCATGCCAAGCCCACTTTCTGCGTCTGGTGCACGCCCTGGCTCTGCTCACTTCTCCCATTGACCAAACTCTCTCTATACACGGCTCTGGTACAACCTATCATCCGCAGCTCCATCCGCGACGTCAGGTCACAAGGGTATTCCGCCGGTGTTCCTTCACTAAAAGCTAACACGATTGGCGCCCACTAAAGAGCAGCAACTCGCATGTTTAAAATCGGTTTTAGTGGAGTACGCTATTTTATTTTGACGTACTATTTCGGCCGTGATTATGTTTCGTACCAGTAAAACGATACCTGTTATTGTTTTGGTTTCGTTTTCGACCGGAGTTGCCCAATTTAAGCAAGGTTAAAGGAAGAGAGAAAAACGGTCCCAACGAGCGGAAGGGTCTCCCGGTGGTGATTTCGTACGTCCACAAAATGTCCCACAATCTGAAAAAAGTGGCGAATCGCTTTGAGGTCCCGATGGTGTTATCGGCCCCTTAGATTATGGTGAGAATTTGCTCTCAAGCGCGCTCTAAAAAGAAAAGTCCTCAAAACTCGGGTGCACGAAGCGACATGAGCGACAATTCGTTCCATGCACAGAAGGTGTTGTGTATAAATTACCCTTTACATGTGGTAAAGCCTAGAAGTATGCAGGACAGACTGATCGACGTTTCAACGACCGCCTCCGTGAACACAAATATTCCCTTCCTGCCACCGTAGGAGGACACGTTCCACTGCATTGTCAGGCTTGCCGATGCACACCAAAGTTTGAACAAACGACAATTTTAGAAAATTTTCAGATTGAACCACTAGAGAAATCCTGGAAGCGTACCTTATATCAAAGTTAAGGGATCGAGTGTTGTGTCAGCATGCCATCGTATGAGAAGGAAGTGCTCTTTCTAGCCAGTGCTTTTAACGACTAAGTGTTACCTGAACCTGTAATCTGTCCTGCATGTGTACCCATATAGATTTTTAGTTTTCTCCGGTTCTTGATATTTTTGTAAATAGTCACTATGTGATTGCATTGTGCTTCGTCCTTTTGTTACCTTTTTAATGCTTGAACGTCGTTTTCCACTTCCTCTCATAAAAGTCTGTTGCGAATCAGCGCTTCTGTGTTCTATGTCTGTCTCTTCCTTGTCCAGCCCTTGGTGCATGTTTTTTATCAAACCTTCATTTACCAATTTTATAATTACCATTTTGAATTTCGTGATACTAAATAGTATGCCGGAAAAATTAAAGGCCGGGGATGAAGAAAATATAGTTACTTGAGGTATCTAACAAAATCACCCGAGGGAAACTCCGCCGATAAGAACAACTACGCAGATATTTTATAGTCCTTAACAATTGAAAACGAGCGTGTTGGTTAAGAGATGCGAGAATTCGAAAGTATAAAACAGTGAGGACGAAAACAGGAACAGGACTTCTTGAAAGAAGTCCGGTTCTCGTACTCGCCCTCGCTGTTTCATACTTTCATGTTTTCGTATAGTCCTTGATTTGGCTGGAAATTGGCAAATTGAATTATTACCTTTTTCTAAACTGATAGTCAAAATATTTCATCAAAATACTAATTTTTCCTAGAATCATTGCATTTTCGAATGATGCCGTTCACGTAAATTCCAGCAGGCAACGTTCCACTGGTAACATCGAAAAATTCCTACTTTTGGCCAGATGGCGCAAGCTACCGCCCGTCATGAGGTGTACAACCAATAGCATCCATTCATCTATTTCCTACCCGTGTACTTCAGCGGCAGGAAGGCCAACGGGCGAACCTGGAAGCCGCTTCCCGGCTTCCCAAATCACGAAAAATCAAGATTTTTTTTTTTTACCCCAGTTTTAATTTTGAAAGTTCTTATGAAATTTGTAGCAGTCTGCGCTACGCGGAAAATGACACGAATAATGCAGAGGAAATCTGCTCTGTATTATGTTTACTTTTTTCTATAATAGAGCAGACTTTTTGTTAGGGGGGAGGGGGAGAGGGCGGTTGTCTAAAAAATGCAAATGCATAGAAAAGCGCTATCACATTACAAAAAAAAATGAAAGACGTTTACAGTTCTCTGTAATGCCGAATTTGAGCAGAGCTCTTGAGGAGGATGGGAGAGTACGGAGAGGAGAGTATGTAACTCCTACCCCTCCCCCTCCTCTTCGGCTCCCCTCCCATTCAGATGAAAATGTTTGCTAAATTTCCCGTTAAATTTAGAGGGGAAATTTGTCCGCTAAATTTAGCGGGGAAATTGTTCCGCTAAATTTGGCAGGGAAGTTTTTCCGCTAAATTTAGCGTGGATTTTTTTCGCTAGTTGTCCGCTGAATATAGCCGAAATATTTTCCGCTAAGTTTAGCGGGAACATTTCCTCGCCAAATTTAGCGGGTAAATATTCGCGCTAAATTTAGGCGCCGTGTGACGTCACGAGGGTGACGGCACACGTGACGTGTCACTCATAACGTCACACGTGACGTCACGTCTGACGTCATTATGTGAACGTCCCAGAATGCAACGGGCGGTTACGCCGACGCCGACATCTACGGCAACAGCGACGGCGACGCCGACGGCGACGCCGCTCAAGCCGGAAATGGGCGCCTAAGAGCTGCGCTTTAAAATGCAATAGACACTTTAGATCCTGGCGTATCTTATGATGAATTCTGTGACGTTGGAAATATGTGTTAGCATACGGGAGTCAGCCGATTCCCAGCCTCGAGCTCAACACCGTCTGGATTTAAAAGGTCGTTGCGCTGAATTTGTTTCGTCACGTACCAGAGGCCGACGGGCCAGACATTGAGCACTGAGTGCTGGTTCAGTGTACGGCTGTGGCTGGTGCTTCATCGGCAAATAAACGAGTCCCAGTGACGTTTTAAGTGGACGTCTTTAGTAGCTCCAATGAAAAGGTGATGCCAGTGGCAGGCATCGATTCACTGAGTAGACATTAGACCTTATACCAATTAATTGTAAGACGTTTAATGGTGTGAACTGAATGACGTGGAAGCTCGCTGTTGCACTTGTCAGCAGCACGAAAATAGCAAATAGCATGCCGGAAATAGTAAATCCCGTGTATTCAAAGAGTCTAGTTTGTTTGGGCAGCTAAAAAAAACAACGACGGAGCAGTTCTTTAGTACTCTGACAGAAAGCAGTTATATCAGTTCGTATAGACCTGCCATTTCAATAGTCAACTTCTGCCCCCGCCACCTTTGTCAGCTCGATTGTGGAACGCTTTTCGAGCACGCGCAACAGCTCTGTTTGGCGGAGTGTCACACGCTGGGCATTTGTTTACGGCCCAGTGACCCAGCATTTTTCGCCCGGGTTAAAATAAGCGCCGCGGTATACCTCACGTGAATGACGCTGGCAAGGTGTTTGTCCAGATTCCGGTTGATCCACATGCACATGGCCGGGTTGACGACGGTCTCCTTGGCCATGTAGAACTCCCCGCGCGCCATGCTCTTGTAGAACCGCCCCAGGTAGTAGACGAAGGTGAAGGTGTCCATAAAGATGACCTTCTTGCCTGCCAGCACCTCGTCAAACATGAACTTTGTGAAAATCTCGCGTGGCGACAGGATGGTTTGCATCTTTTCGGCTCTTTGCAAGATCAGCTGGTGGTCTCGTCGGGAAGACATCTGTAAATGTCAACGATACAGTTTGATGCACGTATTAAAGCCGCAGCTCCACCGCTCGTGCTTTATACAAAACATTTGCCACGGATTTGACCACCGAAATATTTGCACATGTTGAACGCACGTCTACTTCTTACTTATGTATGCTTCAAACATGACTAAAGACAGTGTGACCAATGTGAGGAGACCGGCACAAGGAAGGAACATGCCTGAGACCTGCGGCGGAAAAAAGCTAACCGGAGAAAAGCTCACCGCCAAAACTGTCCAATGCGGAGGAAAGCTCACCAACCTTTTGACGTATGCGGAGAAAAGCTCACCTCCGAATCTAAGAATCAAGCGTTCACTCGAGTGAAATGCGTTCACTCAACTGAAGTAAATTGGGATGCTTTATGCGCATGCGGTGGGGAAAATATAACCAGTGTAGATGGCTCCAGCTTAAAAAACGTTTCTGGATGTTTATTTATGAAATGACGTTTATGTAGTATACTTACACAGCATATCCAAATTTTCACATTTCACCATTTGTTTAAGAACAGGAGTCTCAATGGTTACCTCCTTCCCGGTTACGCCGTAATTAAAATGCACTAAAATCACGCTAAATGGGTTGGCATCAAAGCGGAACGAGGGCTACAGTCAGGATGGAGAACAAAACTGAAGATGAATTAAATCAAACCGGTTTTAATATGATGATTTAAATCGACCCTTCCCCGTAAAAATAATCCTACCAATGTATATATTTTTCATTTGCCGTTTATCGTTTGATGTATTCGCATATGTTCAGTATTTAAATGAAAAAATTATCACACAAGAAATATTCATATCGGGCTGAACACGAACAAAAAGCTGTAATCTTCGGAGCAAATTAATGCGTCGAGCTTTTTTTGTGATTTCGACCTCGGTTGGTCCGTTACGTCACACCTTTTTCCAATGAAATCAGAAACCGAAAAATAAAAGCAAAGATTGGGAAAGTAGTGTCGCATTGCAAGAAAATGAGATCGCGAAAAAAAAGCAAATACATATTTTCCGCTAATACCTCAGTTTTTCTTTTTCTAGTATGATGGGGTTTTTTGAAGAAAAAAAGTTGTTAAAATAAAAGTAATTATTTTTCCTTATTATTTTCACTGATCGGAAGATTCGATAAACAATCTGCCGTGTTTAAAAATGCATATATTGATAAATAATCTATTTTTTTCGAGCTACAGTAATCTAAATCAAATTAATCTTATTTAAATCAATTCAATCTGATGTAAATTTAAAAACAAATCTGATTTACATTTTTAAAATGTTCGAGATTTTTGGAGCGCAGGGCTCTCCTCAGGATTGCCTCAGGCCATTCCATTCGCCGGGTGCAGACTGGCAAAATAGACGGTAGAGAGCCTGGATCACAGAGAGTGTCCAACTCCGCTGTCCGGGGTCAGGTGGTTTATGGGCCGCGTTGGCAACACGGGCTGCGAGGAGGGGCCGAAAGCGTTGATAGTCTGCGGACGTCTCTGCCTTTTCGCCTGCTTTCTTTCTCGTAACGCGACAACGCGGCGCATGCGCAATTGCAACCAATCTCCACGTGCGGTGTCCGCCTTTAAATTGCAAATCTCTCCCCATGGTTTCGAGAGAGATACTCTCTACAATCTAGGCTCTTTAGTGGGTGGCCACGCACGTTGCGCCGCCGTGCGGCGGAAAACTTTTTTCCTTCATCGCGCCCGCTCACTTGCTAGGGTAGCTTCCTGCTGGCATGCAGGGAGCAGTATGCTTGCTGAGCGGACAGTAAAAAGCTCGCTCTGCAGAACCCAGGAATCCTCGGTTCAATCCACAATACCCAGCGAGGACCCCGATCCCGAAGAAATAAAGGCTCGCGCGAGACAAAAGCGGAAGGCGAGGCTGGCTCCACTACTGCCAACGAAGGAACACCCGCTCCCATAAAAATACTCACCGTGGCAGCGGGTGTGCCTCCGGCGCCTCGCTACCAACACAGCCATTACGCCAGTTCTATGAAAGTGTTTTTACACACCAACAACAGAAGACGACCCGGGCCCTGACCCTGACTGCACAGTATGCCATGTAGTGGCTACCTGCAGACACCCTATCTGGGACTGTCAAGTCCCAGATAAGGGACTGTCAAGACTTGCCGACTAACTCACACCACAAAACTACGAAGACTGGGCTACCCCCAACAAAGGTCCTCCAGACAGGAAGCTAATCCTCAACACCCTTCTTGACTTCGTCAAGAAGGCGGGCCTATCCCAATATATATAACCAATATATATAACGTTCCGCAGGCGGCGACTAGTCGCAGAAACAAAAACAGGCGCGGTAACAACAAGGAACTGCAAAGCACACGACATCGGTACCCCGAAACAAAACAGTCAAATTATCCCGACAAACCATTTTTCTAATCGATTAAGTGTCCATTCAATGTGTTTTTTTCAGTAAGGATGATAAAATAATGCATTGGCAACTGATATCAAAAAGCTCGCGCCACTTTCGAGTCGAAAAGATCGTCTGCTAAAGACGCCGGCTCTCAGCGACGTATGCTCGTTCGTTGGCGGCAGTTGGCGTCGCGACCGCTTGCGCTCACTTGCTTGTGAGTCTGTCTCTGAGATTCATCTCAGACATTGTATGAAGAATCACCTTTTTATCACCACGGCTTAACGCAAAATTGACCTTTTTCCTGTAACGAGCGCCGTCTGGGGGTTGTCAGCAAAAGACAAATGAATGTCACCCTAACGTTCAGCCACACGTCAGAACTCATTGGCATCGTGCCTTTGTAGTACCGTTTTTTCCTTCTTCATACTACCGAGACTAAAATAAAATAATAAAAACAAAATACGGGAAAAGATGGGTGCTTACAACGTTGACCATGAAGGACAGTGCTCTCCGGATATAGCAACAGCGGGAAGCAGGGTCAGGGGAGAGGGTGTACGCATGCGCAATATCTTCCCGGAAAAACGTCCAGTGAAATCAAACGAAAGCTAACTCAGATATCGCGTGCGTGGCTGTGTGGCGTGGCCTGGTGCAAAAGGAAAAAAGCATACCCCAATAGAGCGGAGAAAGTAGCAAAAGGAGAAGGAAATTTGCACCTCCTGAAGTTTACGCGCTATATCGGCCACCTGCCAACCGCCTACGCGTGTTGGCATGTGACGTGATGAATCATTCTATACAACACGCCATCGTCTCAGTGAGTGTCGTTGTGGGGCACAAGTGTTAGAAGAGGACGACGACCCTAGTAAAAAATCTTATATGTATCAGACATTTCTTCGTCCAATAAACGGATATGACCAAATAAGATCTTACAAAAGCCTGCAAGAACTATATAAGAACATATCAGAACAATATGCGATTATATAAGAAGTTATTAGAAACTGGTAAGACGTTTCTTACAACTTCTTATATAATCGTATATTGTTCTTATATGTTCTTATATGATTTTCGTATGCTTTTATAAATCTTATTTGATCATAAGCATTTATTGGACAATGGAGTTTCTTCTACATTTAAGATTTTGTGCTAGAGGAATTGATATTTGACAAAGACATGACGGCATGTGCCAGAAAGACCAAGATTGAACGTCAGCGTCGGAATCGTTTCCCATAAATTAATTTCTGCATATTTCCGCCGTGCCTGAGCAATGCATGCTGTTTGGTTTTAATTCAAAGTTATTTAAAAAAGGGGTGAGAGTTAGATGAGTGCGTCTTCAGCAATTATTTAGCAGGATCCGTTAAAATTAAATCAAGGGATAATCATCTTGGTAAGTTGGCTAATTATCTAAACACCGCTAACTTAATTTAAAAAATTGATTTCCGGGTTCATTTATCATTTGCATGTATTGAGTTCAATAACTATCGTAGACCAAACATATTACAAAAAAATCTAATTGTTTTTAGATAATAATTGTTCAATTTGCACGTTTGTTAGTACGAGTTTAAAAACAACTGCGCCCAAGAAGAGTGCCGCAAGTCCTGACCAGAATGACGCCTAGAAGAGGGATATTGCCGTTTCACACCGGTCACTATCTCGCTAGTCTGTCCCGTGGTGGGTCCGCTGACGACAAAAGTGACGACCTGACCGAAACGACGACGTCACTCATCTAAGCGTCAATGTGGATAGGGCTTGCTCGAGCTTTTTTAGGGCGCAATTTATAAATCAGGCTAAAAAACGTACAAATTGATCATAATATATCTCATGAACTATCACATTTTCTCAAATTATATTAATGGGTCTTGCCTCTAATAGTAAATGTCGTCAAAACTGCAGTTGCGGCATGACTCTCAACACCAGTAATTATGAAGTGAATTAACGAATTCTTATTAATGAGGCAACTTACAATTACGATTGTCCCCTCATATAATGTCCGCCGAGCCTCATAAACAGATTGTGAACACGGCACTCTTCTAACTCTCAACCCTTTTTTTAACTCTGTCGAAATTAAAATTATGCACATGTGTATTAAAATAAGGCTGTCATTTGTTCCCCTTAAGATGACGGTTTCAAGCGTTCTAGATTCGAAGCGGTCCACTGAGAGTCTCCGCGCTCATTCCTCCCTCTGCATCAAACTCTTTGGCCGCGTGGCGAATAAACACAGAAGCTGTTTGGTGAGGAAGCTCCAGAAGCCGGTTCGATTAAATCAACGGACGTCAGTTTCGCGTCAAGTGGCGCCACCTGTCGTGGGCGTAGTCCGAACATCGGCGGATGTACCAGATGAAGAAAGCGAAAGGGGGAATGCTGGTGCTTTTATTGCGAGTCGAACGTTGCGAAAAGTTTTATAACGCTCAGTGCTTCCTCATATCTTCCCAAAGCCCAATAGCGAATGTAGCTTCTTAACACACTGCGGCGTCAAAATTAAAAAGCACAGCGAATAAGCATGATTGCAAATGCACAGACTGAAAAGCACATTCGAAATTGAATCCAGAAAAAAACACCTGAGAACCATTGAAGCCTCTCAATCACTACATAAATTCGAGAACACCGCTGTATGTACATAATCGCTAAAGCTTACGAAATATGGATATAACGCACGCTCAAAACGCGTATGTACAACGGCGAGAAAGGCAGTGCTGCAAATTATGTCCCACTATACCTTCGTACTTTCCCGCAGGTCGCAGAGAAGGCCAGTAACACCAGACAGTGGAAGGAAAAGTGAAAGGATGTTTACAGATGAATAAAGGATGGTTCGCACACTTCAGCTTCTGTGCGACCGAGTTCGTCGTGCCCACTTGCAACTGCTTTTGTGCTGCCGAGCGACAATTTTTTCCAGGTAGTCCGTAGATTTTACCTCGCAAATACTGAAAAACCTTCAGTTTAGTTATACTCAAAATGGAAGTGTTCTACACTGCTGCCTGATATATGGCGCCAGTGTGCCGTTGTGTTCTCTCGTGTCTTAAACGGGTTCTCCGGCGTTTTATTCATAGTCGCCGATTTGCCTGCAATTCTGCTAAGTCCACAAGGAAATATCGCAGAAATAGCAAAAATATTGGGTCAAAATAATTTTTCTTGGCGAAGATATTGAATTTAAAATTTTTGTCCTCACCGTGTTTTTCAAAATGAAAGTCTCTACTGGCAACAATAAAAAAGGGACTGTCAGTTGCAGGCAGGGGTTCACTCTTTGGATTGTAGACTTTTTTCCCAACTGCTTTCGAGCAGTTTCGTGTTCTCAAGTGAAAGCCTTTGGAAAATCTTTCCCGCTGCCGCGCAGCAGCAGGAAACAAATATCGTTTGTTCCGTCAGTGTGTACTTGACCTTCGCGCTATTTATTAGTAATATGCATATCTAACTAGTCCACCTTCATATTTTAGAACAAATGTTCGACACAATCTACTTTTAGACTGTCCGCTCGACCTGCAAGCCTGCCTTTCTCTGACGTGACGGCACTTAAAAGTGCGGGTAAATTGGAATGCTGGTCTTTAAAATATTTGGACTTGCCGATGTCACAATAAATATTCTGAATTTCGCGATACTAAAGAGCATACCGGAAAGGGTAAACGTGGGTGATTCCGAAAATATAGATAGTTGGGGTAGCTCAAAAACTCGCCGGAGCGGGGGGCACAAGTCTTCCGATTGCACGCGAGTGCCAATGTGTAAAACCCCTGTCAGATGGGCTAATTTAGTGCACTTCACCCAAGTGCACTTCAGCTCACCGAATGTCACTTTAAGCGTTTCGGTGCCCCACAAATAAATTAGGGCTGCTGGGAAATGATGAAAAAAATGATGGTTAAAGTACTATTAGACACCTAAAGTAAAGGTATGCATGTATATCGGAAATATTTAGTATTTTTAAAGGGCAACTCCGGCGAAAACTCAAAATGAAATAAATTACTGGTATCGCTGTAGTGACACAAAATACGACCCCAGCCAAAATATTACGTCCGTGGGACGCCGCATTCTCAACTAATGCCGATAATAAAAATGCGATCCGCCGCGAGCCGCTGCTCCTTAGCGGGCGGCCAGCCGGTTGCCGATCGCTAATGCAACATTGGGCCGTGACGTCAGTATCGTTCTCTTTTTTCCTCCGGTCCGGGCGTTGCGCGGAGTGCGCTTCTTTGAGCCGCTACCACCGCTACTTCGGCTTGTGATTGGCATGTTTATCCGTTGCTTTCATCTGTAGCCCGTGTAGCATCGGTATAGCCTTTTGTTTATTTGCTTGTGAGGACTCCAAGACTCGTTTTAGCGAGCAACTCGGTGCGCCCAAGACTGCCCAGCTGTTCCTCGAAAGATGCCGAGTGCAACTTGTAGCGCTGTGGGCTGCTCAAACAACCCGCTGCGAAGCACAGAGGTGCTTTTACACAAGTTTCAAACGGACCGGAAATTGGAGAAGGTGAGGGTGAACGCTGTTCGACGAGTGGACTTTGGACTTCGGCTTTTACGCGCCCGAGAAAAAAGAACGAAAAAACAGACCTGTACAGCCCAGCACACGTGTGTTCCGGGCGCCGCGGCCCGCGCAGGAGAGCCTCAAAGCTTCGTGTCTGGGAGTGACCCGCAGCGCGAAAGCGAGAGGGCCCCCAGTACTGTACGTCACTGGCAGCGCGGCGTAGAGCAACGCCGCTCCATCCACGGAGCCCCGATGACAATTTAGGCCTAGCGACGAGTACGGAAGACCGCACACACGGCGACAGCCGCCGAGTATGGTACCGAACGAGTTCACTCGTTTTCCAGTTATTAGCTTTTGGGTATACAAGCGACGAGCACGGCATAGCGCACGCACGGCGGTGGCCGCCGAGTACGGCACCGTACGAGTTCACGGGTTTCCCAGTCGCTAGCTTTTGGGTATACGCACTAACTCACTAACTCTTGCTATATATGCTGGATAACTACGACGTATACAGAATTAAAACAAAGTCAGCTTACCTCCTCCTATCTTTAGACGGCTAGCGCAACAGAGGTAGGTGCCGCTCGGCCTGCGTACTCGTTGCACGAGAACGATCCTGACGTCACGTTCACATAGCGGCTGATTTCCAGTGTTGCCGGGGCCTCAAGCGGCTAGTTTCGGTTTTGTTGGCCGCGCCCCAAACAAAACTTAGAGCCGTCGATATCTTTAAAACTACGCACAATAACGAGAAAAAAATTACACCTTGCAATTCAGGGACGCTGACTGCACTAAAAACAGTCATACTCCCAAAATCGAAAGTATGGACCGGAGTTGCCCTTTAATAAAGACACGCTTAAAGACAACGTTATGGTAATTGACAATACTTACGCCAATTGGATTATTCTGATCGATCACCAGAAGCCAAGATAAATAAAAATAACTTAAAGAAGAAGACGCAAACTCGCTTGAAGTCGAGTGTGTTCTTCAGGAAGAAGCCGTGTGGCACAGGACACAAATGACACTAAAGGCGAAGTGCACTTGGCTGAAGCGCACTAAATTAGCCCGTCTGACCGGGCTATAAGACACCCTAAGAGGATCAGGGCGCGTTTTGACGCTAATCGGCACTGAGCAAGACTTCCACACGCACATGCTGCATGCGTGGGATGCGCCTAGTAGAAATGTACTCACATACCCATACCTTGAGTTACACTTCACATAAAATAAAGTTTGAGAAGCGTGCATTATTCAAATTACTGCAAAGCGACACCAGAGTCTCATGTCATGTGGCAAACACGTCCTACGACACACTCGAACTCGCCTGAAATATCTCCTGGAAGGTGCTGCCCCTGATGATGACCGGAACGACGTCCTCGTGGTCCGCGACGCTCTGCAGCGTGTCCAGCCTGGGCAGTTCCTCGTCCACCGTCATGCTGGCCTTCATGTGTCCCGTGAAGGTGTTCATGAGCACGAGCAGCATCAGCCACCAGAACGACACGACGATGCGGGCGTGGGGGTCAGAGGCGGGATTCGGAGAAGCTAGAAGGAGGTTCAGGTGGCGCCTGTTTTACAGAGTGCGTGCAGGGATGCGGTTTTATGAAAACAAGTTGTATTGATCGTGCTAATATACCCGTATACTACATAATGTGTACATTTGAATACTCTGCACGCACGGCACATTCATGTGCTCCCCGTGTTTATCAAATTGATAAGGACAAGCTTGTATTGTTTCGGGACTGGAATATATTTATGTGTTGCGAGCTCATCAGTGTGGTAGAACCTCGTAGGAGATTATCATAAACTATATATATGGGCGGTTTCATTTAGATTCAGGCAACGACGTGCAGTCGTAGGTGTGTGAAAACGCGAGCTTTCACGAGTTACGCGCACTATCATTCTTCCTTTTTTTTTCTATCACCACCGATTTGTGAAAGCGCTTGGTTTTTGGTATGTTGGACATTACCCTGGTGTACGGTGCCGGGTAATAAATCGTTGGTAACGAAGGTCGTCACACAAGTGTGTTGATATGTTTAATGCTGGCAATGATTCGGCGCTACACCAAACGTGCGCCTTTTTGCGCTGGGCGTCCGATATCGACTTGTCGTCGCTCGCTCCGGGCCAACATCCCGATCAGCGGTTGCTCTTTGGTTTTTCCCTCGGGCTTTTTATCGCATGCTCTGGCTACAGTGTGATAGCCCTGACGGCCACCTTCGGAAACGCAAAGAGGGGGATTCGTTTTGTTTGAGCAGGCTCCTAACGTAGGTGATAGAGGCTCACGAATACCGCCGTTGTAATATTACGCGGCGATGGTATACGATAAACGGGTAGCGTCATGTGCTACGAAACCTCACCGCGGCAATCAAGACGTCGGAGAAAGCACAGCCTGCATTCGCTCGTCATCAAATCCAACGCACGACACTGCTCGCTCGGTCCAGTCTGTTCCCCCCTACCAAGGAGCTTCGCTCGCACCTGACACTGAAAACGTCTACTTCACAACCTGTGTGTGTGCTCGGTGCTAGGTCGATGACTCTTGTGGAGCTACTTTCGGATGTAACAATGACCGTGCAACCTCAACATTTTATGGGATCAGTTTTGGTGCTTGACGCTTGACGGGATAGCAGAAGTCCTAAGCTCAAATTGTGACGGGCGACGAATTAGTTCTCACAACATATGTGAGTTAAATGTGGCTTCATTCAAGATGTAACAAATGTAAGTACACTGTGTGCTATAGAGACTTAATCGCTGTCTAAGTGCAAGCGCGCGTAGCGACCCTGCATATTGTTTTCGCCCGTACGCCTGGCCGGCTATGCGCATAATAGCGGGAAAAAACACTCTGCTCTCCGCTAGATGGCGGCAGTTGCGGTCGCTCAACGTGCCCGCGGCGCAGCCAGCGGGGCACGGTAATTTATCTTCTCGGTGTGCGAGGACGACGAATTTTGAATGTACGAAGTCCGAATCTAATCGGAAGCATCTGCGGGTGACGTTTGTTGTGATATCATGGTGATGGCAGCCTATGTTAGAGTGTGCGTCGAAGAAGCGGGACAATGAGTTAGTTCTTCAGGATGCTCACGTCGAAGGATATCAACGGAATTCAACGCGGGCGGTGTAACCATGAGGGAACATATGAATGCGATGGCGTCGCACGGCCCGCTGATCAGGCGGCTCGACCAGCGCGACCAGCAGCGACCCCCACCTCTGGGCCAACTTGGCTGGTGCTGTTACTGCGGGCACAGTCCTCTTCAGCACAACCGACTGGGTAATTATGTAGCTCACTGTCTAATAACGGAATAGAGTCAAGTGTTGAAAGAGTTCCTAGCTAGTAAGTTTTGTTCTCGCCAAAAGAGGACATCTTGGACCCTGTCCTGGACGATACAGGTATCTATACCCAATATTTTTATATTCTAAGAAGCACGTTTGGAATCGCCTCTTTTCAAATTATTCGGATAGCAGCTGGCGTCGGCGGTGGAGAGCGGAGAACAGGTTTACTTCATTTCACCTTAGCATGGACTTACCACAACGGCTACACGCGCGGACTCTTCGCGTTTGACGCCGGCTCGGCTGCGCACAAGCACTCGTGGAGGGTGACTATTTGTAAAGTAATCGGTTCACAGTCGCAGCCCTTACAGTTTGCCTATGTGAAGGTGAGGCAAAGAAAGCTAACTGCCAATGCCTCAACGGTGGCCACCTGCATTTTACAGCGACAAGGTGTAAATAGTTTATAGGAGGGTACTTTTCTCTTGCCGAAGTGTCCGCCGATACAGCACGGCGTATACGGCGCACTCATCGGCTTGCCGTCCGAGGTATATAGTCGCGCGTCTCGGCCGGCGTCGACGATCGCGTTAATCATAGGAGGACGGCCACACAAGGAACATTTGTACTGAAATGGATGATGAATGTAACATCTAGAATACAATAAGTTTGTCCTTGTGTGTGCACCCTCCTTTACTCACGCGACCGTCGACGTCGGCCGCAACGTTTTTTTCTGTGTGAATGAGCCTTCAGGGGAGACTCGCGTCCCTGCGCCAGACGTCCAAGCGTGACATGTGAGGACAATCTCCGTCCACCGCATCGCAGCGTACGAAGTACCGCTGTCCGCAGTGAAGGTGTGCCACACTGATTGCTTTAAAGTTTAAAGCATGTTGAGCTCTAATCATACGCGCCCGGAAGCGAGAAAGACAGCCAGCAGTTCTACGCACATCCAAGCAAAAAGAATATACTCGGTTGTCTGCGCCTCAGATGGCTTCATTCCAGCTGTCGCTGTCCACCATCTTACGCAAAAATTTTACCAATTTTTTATAAGTTTGTGCTCATGATGTAACGAAGTATACATGTGAGATCTTATTTCAGGCACAAAGTTAAAATCGAATTTGGATTATTTATAAAAAAAAATTCTGTTGGTGCAACTGCGCGAACTGCAAGTTGCACACATTTTTGTCCTCTTTTTTATTAGCGATTGAAACGTCTAAGGCGAAAAACTGACCTTTCCCAACCTATCGGAGTCAGCATGCCTGACTCCTTCGCATTTCCCTACGTCTTAAGCTACTGAATCTAACTTTTGGTGACACTCTAAGAATAAGCTTTTATCAGGCTAACTGAATTTAAGAAATGTATTGTATTAAACAATATTTTTGAAAAAAAAATGTCAAACTATCTTTTCTACAATACTTGACGCAGTTTAGCAAGGTCTTAACCCTGGCCTGAGCATACTTCTAAATTTAGTATTTACAGAAAGTTAATTATTTAAAATCTTTGACACCATAATTATCCGAACGTCAGATTTTAATAATTTTCCTATCAAACAAAATTAGCTTTTTACGTGCGACGTGTAGTTTTTGAGCAACGATTTAGCCGGTGTTTTCATGACGCAGCCTGTATGGTATAGCCATGGACCTGTAGATCCTGGCAAGTAGAAAGCCTCAGCTCCCCTTCCTGGTTGCGTCAATATTTACTGTTTTGTTCCCACTCTTCAAACTGCCGCCAGAGCTACAGGGTCTATTCATACGACGTCAGACTGCTTTTTAATGTCGAGTAACTACACACAAGCATGGCCGCCGAAAGCAAATGCGGTTATCTAATTGGCGAATTTGTTTTGCCTTATTTTGTTTTCTGCAGAGTTTACGAATAAACGTTAAGTTAGCGGCCATGTTTGTGGCCGATGACTCAGCATCTGAATAGACTAACGTTCAGCAAGCTACTTTCTAAAAAAACCTATGGTTTGCTAAATTTTAAAAACGTAATTAGGATACAAGACCTGTTCTCTCTTCCTTGTTTTCTTACAATAAAATATTGAAAATTCTTAATCGCTGCAGCATCATGTTTGGCACGGTTACCTTTTGGAGACGGTTAGTTTATTCGAATGCAATTCAAGATTAACGATGTTTTACTGAGGATCTTTTTTACACGCGTGAGGTGTGCAGCATCGTATTGTTCGAAGTTGCGGTTGAGTGATCGCTGCTGCGTCTTGACTTCGCTCTCTACCGAGTATACATAAATGACATAGCGACTTGAAATTATGCAGCTGGATGTCAAAAAAGGGTTATAAATTCAAGGATTATATTGTCGATATTTTTTAAACTGTGAAAAATGATTCCATATGATTACGATGTTTGGACGCGTGCTGCCGTGCACAAAATGATCATGGTACTGAGGAAAATGTATGCGAATTATTCGGAGCTTCTGTGGAGCTATTCGCCTTTGCAGAATTGGATATGTAGAGTCAGAATTAAGGTTCACCGTATTGAAATACGCGCGTAAAAAATGTTTGGCTTTGTTCACTAACTTGCCGTGAACCGATCCCGCTCGTCTGTTTCGTTTATTCGTTCGTTGTTTCACAACGTTTTTTTTGGGGGGGGGGGCACTTGCCTAAAGAGGGCATTCGTCTTGGTTGGTTCCCGCGTCTCACGAGATATCTCCTACCGCTTGTCGTCTTCTACTGTACTGGTTGTTGGCAATCAACGCGTTTTAAATATCGCGTTTAACGGAGCGGTGCCTTGTTTAGTATACATGGCGCGAGTGTACTGCGGTCTTGGCGCTTATTCCATTACGCTTATGTTGCGCGACCAGGCTGCTGAGGTGCGTCGTCACAAGAAAATCGACTCTCCATTGCACCAAACTTCGTGTCGGAAGACTGGCCCTTCTCGCAGAACCAAAATGCCCACAGTGAAACCATCTCCCGTTCGAACATGCCGGTGCCGATTGTTTTCAACCTTCCGTTGCGTGACCTGTACCTACAATGTGCTGTCGGATATTTTATTAGCTGCCCGTGATCTTAAAAAATTAAAAAAATGAATGTTAAAGTCGATCGCACAGAATTTTGTGCCGCAAAATACGTCGATGTAAATAAATCACGACGCCCGTGGCGACCCGATCCCCTCTTTACCGCCATCATTCATTACCGAACTGCCCAATATATTTGCTGGAATTTGCGAATCGTGGCTCTCAGGCGAGTACGTCGTATTATATGCCGAACTTCGCCTCGAAATCATTCCCTTACCTAGCTGACAGAGAGAAGGCGAATCGTTTTGAAAACGCGCCGTGCCGCCTCACGCGTACACAGGCCAGGCCGGTGGCGCAAAACACAGCACAATACAAATAGCTTCAGTGGCATGTTTCCATTCATCCATCTGCACAACGCATGCTTGCCAGTACCTTGTACGTGCTGTACTCGGCCGCTGGGCAAGAAAGGCTCGTTGCCATTTTTTTCTGAGACGTTGGTGGATTGATGCCGGGGAATAGACTTCTTCCGAAATCGAAGCCATCCTAGCGACGTAGTGCTGCGCAAAGCATCTTGGGAACTTATGGTTCACGGTATCGGTTTCGATTTGCTAACCTCAATTCACGACATCTCGTCGCGACCGAACACAATGCATGAATTGTCAAATACCGCACTTCCTTTAATTTTTATACTACTTTATCCGTTGCCTACACATATGAAATTCTATACCCTTTTCAAGGCAAATGCCACCCAGGCGGTGCTCCAGTTTTTGACGTCCCAGTAAACTTTCGGTTCATAAAAAGAATGAACAAAGCCCACCTTAACACCGATGCTTAAAATGTCGATGAAACGTTTGCCACCAATTCTTCAGGTGAATGCCAAGAAAGCGAAGAAGCGCGGGGTATGTTGAAACTTTTCGAATATTCTTGTAAACCAACTTGCCTCCCCGAAGTCGTTAAATTGTACAGCCAAAGGCCCTCGTTAAATCTCTAACTTTGTTGTCTGTGTACCATTTATGCTTTCTAGTACTGATGTCATAAGCAAGCTCGACAGGGTTGCAAGTCGCTTGGGACGCAATCGGCAGTTCATATTTGTAAACATCAAAAGGGTTTATAATGCTGGGGCGCGTTTTTGGAGGCTCCCGACGTACCGGCGTTTGTGCACAGGTAAACGCAGTAAGAATAAGAGTGCGCGTCCGATCATGCTGTTTTATCGTCTCAGTGTCCTAGGCTTCTTAAATTATCCGTATCCCGGGTGGGTCATGTTGCACTCTGGAATGGTAGCCCGGCCTCCAGAGAGGTGTGGAATACGGCCGGCGGTATACTCCTACTCGCTAGGTCTAGGCAGGTCCTTACGGCCGATGGAGGTCCGTGTTTCGACGGGAATTTTGACGAAGATGAATGGATGCAATGCAAGCGAGCGCTGACTTTATTTTCAATCAGTGCTGAGATGCACTATCTTGTCAATGGGGCAATCAAAATAAAGTCAACGCAACTCCTCTCAATGGCCAAAGAGGTCTCAGAATGTAATGCTTAGCGTTGCATCTAAGGATATTTGGAAGTACAGGGTCCGATCGAGAAAAGTAAACCCTACTTTTCGGCCCGCGTAAAAAAACTACGCATCGCAGAACGCTCAAACTCCGCCAGAATGTAACCCCTAGCGGTCCAAGCAAGATGCCAAAGTTTCAGAACATGAGCTTACCTGGATCAAAAGATAAAAGAAAAAAAACGAGAAATCTCTACGGGGAGGCTCCGACCACGGAGAGACGCAGACGGAGGCCGTCTGCTTTTGCGTTGCATCGCATAGGTGGCGGCACTACCTATGCGGGTTGGCAGGTTATCGCGGGCATCTGCCGGGCTTGGCGGCATATTCGGAATCGTTCTCTATCATTTCTGAAGTTTCACTTACGCACTGCTTTTCACTGCAACGGAAATAAAGATTACACGCTCTAATTTGTGATACTTCGGTGCATTTGCTCAGGCATAACATTTTTTTCATGCTAATGAAGAAATGCTATGCCGGATGTATGTGTGCGAATGTTATCGCATAGGTGGCGCCACCACCTATGCGATGCAACGCAAAGCAGACGGCCTCCGTCTGCGTCTCTCCGTGGTCGGAGCCTCCCTGTAGAGATTTATCGTTTTTTTCTTTTATCTTTTGATCCAGGTAAGCTCATGTTCTGAAACTTTGGCATCTTGCTTGGACCGCTATGGTTACATTCTGGCGGAGTTCGAGCGTTCCTCGATGCGTAGTTTTTTATGCGGGCCGAAAAGTCGGGCTTACTTTTCTCGATAGGACCCTGTAGTCTTTTGGGTGAGTCCTTGTTTTAATTGATGCGTGTCTGGTTTTGACAAATGCTGATGAGTACAGTTTGGACAAGAGTCCCGTGTGTACTGTAAATTTCAGCTGGTACGAATTCGGCGACAAAATGAGGTCTCACCCAGCAAGCTCCGGCCTGTTAGGCCTTTCTGCCTGGTTGGGAATAGACCGCTCAAACATCACTAGCGGCACGAGCTTGTCGAAGTCGTAGTCAAGGAGAGAACTTTTGCGCAGTCGCAACTTTCGCGGTAGTAGCAGACGGTGTCCACACGTAGACCAGCTTGGCCAAACAATCAACGTCCTCGTGCAAGGTGCGAGGACCCTGTAAAAATCGACGGTCTATTGCGGGTGACGCCGTTATCCGGGCGAGCGGTGGCGTATCGTCGACCACTAGCCTACGACGGAGTCGCCCTAGCTCATGGAGCGCATATCCGGCCAAGGCAAGCTGTGTCTCGGGCGGACTCGATGGACTTCTACACGGGCGGTTCCATCCACCCCGCGGTGCCCACTCCGTTCCTTCCATCCCGCGCGGCTGATGATTCACTGAGCACCTCGTCCTGCGGGCGTCTTCCACATTGTGTGCGAGAGGTTCAGGCTGACGTCCAGTTAGTGGCTCGCGATGAGCGGGAGGGCCGGTTGTATCACCTAACGCTGTTCGTCTCAAGCGCTGTCGAGTCTGGTTGAGTGGTTGCAAAGTTTCGACTTGCGATTGTGCTGTGTGACGCCTAGATTTGGAGTTTGCCGTTTTCATCGTAAGTACGCCGCAGAGTTTTATCTACGCGTCATGCTCGTTCGCGTCAAGCGTGGTGCGCCTTAAGTGAACTTCTGGAAATAGTAGTCTTTCGTTTTCTGGTTACAAGTTGTGGGATTTCGCTATCTACCAACAATGGTGCCGATAGAGTAACCAAGGGGTTATCTCAACAGCGGCGGCGATCTCAAAAGAGACATCAAACCTAGTAGCCCGGTTCCCACATCTCTGCCGCAATATAGACGACGTTTAGGGCTACATCACCGCTGGTCGGTTCGATAAATTACATCCGTCGGTGCCAATGATCGACTACCTTGTCTCACCCTCTCGAATATAGCGGAGGAAAAGACACACGTGCCAGAGTAAGGACAGAGTCCAAGAGCATTGTTATAGCACTCTTAAAATGAACTACTATGTCACAATCCAAATGCCCCCCGCGCCGGCAAGGTAAGAAAAGGTCCTTACCTGCCAGACGCGGGGTTCCAGACAGCCAAGATCGGGGAAGCATCGGAGAAGTCGCCGACACACGTCCTATCTCTTTTGCGGCCACCGTACTGAGTCCCCTTTCCCGAAAGCAAGTGAAAACAAGAGACGAAACCTCCTCGCCTGTCAGCAGTGATCCGCATCCGAGCGGGGAATGGAAAGAGTTCCCCCGAAAGAGAGTGAGGGGATGGCCCTCCAAGACAGGGGACCATCCGCTCACGAACAGGTCGGAGCTCACGGCGAAAAAGGCCGAGCGTTCCAGACTCGCGGCCGTTATCACAGCCATCGGGGAAGGGAGACTACAAGAACCGCCAGAAAGTGTAGGTACATATTACGTTCTTCTGCTGTTATTTCGCTAATCTTCCCTCTACCATGTCTGTATGCAGGATATTTATTCCGTGTAGACTTCCTGCGTAAATTTATCTGCCGGCATTCGCGCGGTTATCGAGGGTACAGAATTCCAAAGTGTAGGCAAAGTGATTATATTGAGTGAAACATGAAAATGAAAAGGCTCTTGTAAAACAAATTACTATAAGAACTCAAACGTGTACCACTGCTATAAATTTGTTGTACAGGATTTCCTGCTTTTCTTGTTTCACCTAATGTAGTTTCTTAATTTGCGCATATGCATTTCCTGATAGTACAACCTTCTACAAGCTTAAGAAGCACATTTTATATGATCGAAAAACGAATTTTATAGCTAGAAATGTACCGGGAGCATAGCACAAACATTACTTAAAAGTAAGTCTGGAGTGCGTCACAAAAACCGCGACTATACTCTAGGTCGGTCAATTTAACCCGTAATTATTACAAATGAAGTATGTGTACCGAGTTCGTCAGATACATACTCAACAACATGCTCTTACAAGGGGCATCCTGTTTTTCGCCGAGTCGTTTTTCAATTGAACCAAATACTTTAACTATTAAATTCATTTCACCCCCCCTACCCCCCCCCCCCCCTCCCCCGAAAAAAAGAAAGAAAATACGATGGCATTGGTGCCGACAACATTTGAGTATATAGAATAACTGGGGCGCGCAGTCTCGGGATTTTTCTTCTGAATCGGGAGCGGTGGATGCCGCTATGTATCGTCATGGAAACACGTCGCAACAGCGGAGTCTCTACTGCCCCGGCGAATCCGATGTCTCGGTGGGTCGGCGGTAGCCCTTCTTTCGGCGCAGCGCAAAAGCGCGTCGTCGTTGACAGAGCGATGCCTGTGCGTCCTCTCGAACACGGGGTTTCCTCTGCGCTTGAGGAGGACTTAGCGCACTAGGCGTCTTGTCTAATGCAAATGAGCGGAGGAGAACGTATTCTCCTAGTAATGTTGCTCCTTGAGCTGACATCAAGTTTTACCGTTTTCTTGTGTGGCAGGAGTATTATGTGACTGAACGCGATGATCGCCTTTCTCGGACAAACATGCAGGCCTTCGTCATCACCTTCGAGAAGTAGGTTGCCCAGCAGCTCGAAGACGTTGTGGTAAAAGATGTCCCAGAACGCGCCCTTTTTCTTCCGACTTGCGAAGAACGCCAGGAGTGCGCTGAGGCAGAGGAGGATGCACCCGATCATCAGCCAGATCTGCAGTGCAAGGAGAGCTTCGAATTAAGCCTCGTGGGTGGTCATCGAATCTACTGTCAATAATCGCACATTTTAACACAGAGTGACACCCTAGGCGCTCCGTGACACTGTTAGTGGCGCGAACGAGCCATCGCTGAGTCCTTCCGATATTCTCTGAATATTGAAGGGTAGTTATCAAAACTACTATTGCGGTGGAAAGGGCTCATATGTCGTACTAACCTAAGTAATACTTTTCGATGCTTGCCTCAAACCTTGATGAGTAAAATGCGAAAAAACACCGATGTCATTTTCGCACTAACAATGTTGCGCAGTGTACAGCCCCTTTCTACTCATAGTCTAC
This sequence comes from Ixodes ricinus, assembly GCA_037355805.1. Taxonomy (NCBI): domain Eukaryota; kingdom Metazoa; phylum Arthropoda; class Arachnida; order Ixodida; family Ixodidae; genus Ixodes; species Ixodes ricinus. Next base: position 55,758 of record JAZHYW010006093.1, on the reverse strand, counting down.
GTACTGGGCAAGGGATAAAACAGTCACGTCCCTGGGCCGATTTTCTCAAACGATAACATTAGGTTAAAATTTAATTGTCCTTAGTAGGGGGAATTTGAGGTCACGTGACTGGGAGAGCAGCTGCGCCGAGGGAAAAGGAGTACCTACGAGCGAAATGTCCACGACGTTGATCATGGGTTATGATGCTAGTGAACATTTATTTCGATCCGGCTTTTATATTATTGACGCAAGATCAACCTATTAGCACGTCAAGCAATGCGGCAGCTCAGAGGGTCTTCTACTCAAACCGACTGCGCACTTCGCAGACGCATCACTCACCAGCAGTTATTCGAGACATAACGACGGTCCATGAGCCTTCTAATTGTCTTTTATGGTGAGTACAAAAAGTTTTGCAAACAGGTGTTGGTATATATCTATACTAATACGCTTAAGTTTGCGCGTTACGCACGTCAACCCCTGAGCAGGGATTGCGGTAAAAGGGGTTATCATCGATAAAGTATTCGGTCAAGGTGCATGGCTGGTACATTTTACTCCTTTCCGTGTGCGCAGTGCGTCGACAGCATCAAGGTTTCAATTCGCAACTTTCAGCCAAATACTTTACTAGGGGGAATACATTCCACTCCTCGAAAATACAATGGCCTCGGCGCGGACAGGATTTCTGTGCTTGGCGAGAGCCATCTATCGTCGGGGAGGTCTCGGCTATCGGGCGGTAAATGATGATGATGATGATGATGGTTGTTCTACATACCAAATTCATTGTTGTGGAAATGCTCGAGACACGTGCCGCGCGCCACTTCTAGGAAGAACATGGCGTCTAAAATCTAGCTCAGTGCTGCGCCAAATACTTTGCTGCGCTGTGCCGCCATGATCTTCCCGAGGGTTGCACGTTGCACGTGCCTCGTGCATCGACGCACCTTGCGCTACTTCTGAAACGTGGAGGGGCTTTAGGTGGAATCGGAGACGACACCGCCGCGGCCGCCGCGAACATCCAGGTGCACATGCGCGTGGACTGACGCGGACCTCCCTCCGCTAGGGCTGGATTCAGCGCTGTAGGCGTTCTGTCTAATGCAAATGAGCGGAGTGGAATGTATTCCCACTAGTAAAGTATTTGTTTCAGCGATGGTGGTACCGCTGTGTGAAAATAGCACTCCCTAGCTTCTGGATGATTGGCTCCAGATTAAAGGTGTTTGCCTTCACCTTCTTGACGTGAAAAATATAAAGTACGCCTCTAAAACCGCTCGTATATAGCAAAACTAGAATTACTTACGCGTCCCAGACACATCCTCATACTTCTGTTCTACAAGGATCATCCAGGTGACAGCCATTTTGATAGGCACCAGTGCGCCCCCTATAAATCTGGACAGTTGCAAATACTCTGTTTCATACTCAATGTACAACGCTGTCAAAGCTACTGGCGCGAGCATGGCGATTCATCTCCTTGATCATTTGCACGCGTTCTCGCGCAAACAAAACCACAGATGAAGCCACGCGCTCGTGACAGTAGCTTCGACAGAAGAAGACGACTGCTAAAGTACGAGAAGAAGAGAAGGACGAGAATATAAAAAAAAATAAAACGAAAAGATGGCGACTGTATTTTTATAATGTGACTTCTGAATTTTTATGTCCTGAGTACACTACAAAATGGCGCAGCCGACAGGATTGTAGTAAGTTGAAGTTACCTCAAGATGTGGGTGACATTCGAAATTTAGAACGACGACAGGGGAGACATACGCACCATGAAATGCATGCCGCAAGATGAAGAGCCCGTCGCGTTACCGTCAACGGTAAGCACCAGCGCCTTCATTCAATATTGCCGCCCGCAGAGCCGAGAAAGCAACGCTCGGTCACGGTCTTCTAGAAGATTCCCATTCATTCTCGCACTAGTTGTAACTTTCCCCTTGCTTTGTTGTTCTCGAAAGTGCCAGTTCATCCTCGCCCCGAGCGCGCGACCCTCGAACTTTCTTCGCCGAAATTTCGAGATAACGGCGCACGCTAGATAAGCAGCTGCCCGCGACCTTGTCGAGGCAGATCTCGCTCGCGCTCTGTTTCGCCGCCGAATCGCCGCCTGCTGCCTCGACGCTCTTTCGTTCTTTACTTATTTTTGGTTGGCACAAGTTCGCCCATTAAACCTTTTATCTTCAGTTTACTCTTTGTCTACTCGTCGCCTCAATTCGTGACATTTCTGGTGGAGGTGCGGGGTATGAAACCCGTGCAACGTACCCCTACAAGAACTCGCTCAGCAAGCCCAATTTCCCGACGACCTTCCGTTGAAGACGCGGAGCATCGTGCCAGCCGCCGTATTCAAGGGTTGCCCCCGGAATTCGGTCTGCTGCCGCAGGAGACCAACCAGTCGACGAAGCCGACAATGGACCCTCAGTCGTCGCAGACCCCGACTGCCGCCCCCGTCGTCTACCTGCCCGTCGCCCCTCGTACACCGACGTCCTTCCACGGCGACATCTACGAAGACGTCGAAGACTGGTTGCAGCAATACGAACGGGTGGCGCTGCACAACCAATGGACTCCCGAACAGCGTCTGCAAAACGTTTATTTTTCCCTCGAGGACACGGCGCGACACTGGTTCGAGAATCATGAAACCTCGATAACATCATGGGACCAGCTGAAAGGAGAGCTCCGACGGACGTTTGCCAGTCAGTACCGAAGGGAGAGAGCCGAGGACCTCCTTCGGACGAGGACGCAAGGCCCAAACGAAAGCGTCACCAGCTTCGTTCAAGACGTCCTGCGTCTGAGCGCGCGTGCCGACCCACAAGCCGCCGACGACAAGAAGCTGCGTGTCCTCATGCGCGGGGTGAGGGACGACATCTTCGGAGGCCTCGTCCGCAACCCGCCGACCACCGTCGAAGCCTTCGTAACGGAGGCAACCAACATCGAGCGCGCCCTCCAAGCGCGCGCTTCCCGCTACCAGCGGCACCCTGGCATCGCTGCCCTCTCGCCTCCCAGCTGCAACAGCCCGGATCTCCGCCAGATCATCCGCGAAGTCGTTCGGGAGGAGATCAGGAAGGTGCTGTCCAGTGGCGATCGTCCTGACTCGCTCTCTATGGCCGAAGTAGTACGAGAGGAGGTGCAGCGAGCAGTCCAGCAGTCTCCCGTCGACCTGCCCCCTCCGGAACAACCAACGGTGAGCTACGCCGCCATGGCCAGACGACCGCCGCAAGCTCCCCGCCAAGCTACGGCGCCACCACGACGTGACCCTCCAGCGCCGCAGTACTCCCAACGACGCGAAGATCGGCAGCACGTCCGACCAGAGCGACCCTCGCCGCGAAAAACCGACGTGTGGCGAACGGCCGACCGCCGCCCGCTTTGTTACCACTGCGGGAAGCTGACCACGTGTACCGCCGTTGCCCGTACCGGCAGCTGGGGCTACGCGGCTTCCACCCCGACGACCCGCGCCCACGCTACGGTGAGCGACCACGCGAGATCGACGACTACCTACGGCGTACACCCTCTCCGATGTCTGCGCCTCGACGTGGGTCCCGTTCGCCTTCACCTCGACGTCCTGCGGCATCACCTGTCCATCGGTCGCGCCGAGAAAGCCTGTCCCCCTGCCTCGCCGGGAAAACTGAGTGCGGCAATACCGGGAGGTGGTATTGCCGATGACGAACGACGCCAATATCCTCCACAAACGTCGGAGGGCTCCCACACTAGCGACGAGACGGATAGGAACGACGGTCCTGCGACGGTGTCGAATAACCTCGACGTTACCATCGACGGCCACGACGCGAAGGCACTCGTCGACACCGGAGCAGACTATTCCGTTTTAAGTGGGAAGCTCTCTCGCCGTCTTCGGAAAGTGATGACGCCGTGGGATGGCCCGAAAATACGAACCGCCGGCGGACATCTCATCACACCAGTGGGAAGGTGTACTGCGCGCGTGAACATCCACGGAGAAACCTGCCCCGTGAAATTCGTCGTCCTCAAGGACTGTTCGAGAGACGTCATCCTTGGCATGGACTTCCTCTGTGAGTACGGTGCCGTGATCGACCTTGGCGCAAACAGGTTGACGCTGCGAAAGCCCGTTCTACCTCCGGAGGAACCCAAAACGACGCCAGCCGCCGTCCGAGTCATTGCGGACCACGTGAACCTGCCGCCACGGTCGAGTGTTCTTGTGCCCGTCGTGACCGATGCAGTTGCCCGCGGGAAAGTCCTTCTAGAAGGCAATGTCCAACTGCTTCTCGGAAGAGGAATAGGCGTCGCAAGGGGCATAGCGGAGCTGCAGGATGGACGTTCTGTGGTCCTCGTGACGAACTTTCGACCGGAGGCGCAGCACCTCACGAAAGGTGCCGCTGTAGGACACGTCGAAGAACTCCGGGCCGACGCCGAAATCGCCGCGATCTCCGAAGAGCCCTCGCCGTGTCAGCCGCACAGTACACCGCCGCCGCAGCTCGACGTTAACCCCAAGCTCAGCGCCACGGAACGACGACAGCTCGGAGACCTCCTCGCCGAGTTCGGCGACTGCTTTGCGACGACGTCGAGGGTGCGCCAGACAACAGTTGCTAAACACCGCATCATTACCAACGAGGACGCGCTCCCTGTGCATCGGCCGCCGTACCGGGTCTCCCCAAAGGAACGAGAGGCCATTCACGAACAGGTGCAAGAGATGCTGAACGACGACATTATTCAGCCTTCGAGCAGCCCGTGGGCCTCTCCGGTCGTACTGGTGAAGAAGAAGGACGGAACGCTTCGATTCTGCGTTGACTACCGGCGGCTCAACGCGGTGACGAAGAAAGACGTGTATCCGCTCCCGCATCGACGACACGCTGGACCGGCTGCGCCACTCACGGTACTTTTCGTCGATGGACCTTAAGAGTGGCTACTGGCAGATCGAAGTCGACGAACGGGACCGAGAAAAGACTGCCTTCGTCACGCCCGACGGACTGTATGAGTTCAAGGTGATGCCCTTCGGACTCTGCACAGCGCCGGCAACGTTCCAACGTGTCATGGACACCGTCCTGGCGGGCCTCAAGTGGCAGACATGTCTCGTTTACCTCGACGACGTCGTGGTATTCTCGGCCAACTTCGACGAGCATTTGCGACGCCTTCGGACCGTTTTTGAGGCAATCAGGACCGCAGGACTAACCCTCAAGCCGACGAAGTGCCGGTTTGCCTACGGCGAACTGAAGTTCCTGGGCCACGTTGTGAGCAATGAAGGTGTAAGTCCTGACCCTGAGAAAACTCGCGCCGTAGCGGCCTTTCCACCGCCCACCGACAAAAAGGCCGTCCGAAGATTCCTTGGACTTTGCGCATACTACCGGCGATTCGTTCAGGATTTTGCCAAGCTTTCTGCGCCGCTCACGCACCTTACGAAAGACGCCGTGAACTTCGAATGGGGTGAAGAACAACAACAGGCATTCGACGAACTGAAGCGACGGCTCCAGTCACCACCGATTCTCGGCCACTTCGACCAATCAGCCGAAACGGAAGTTCACACGGACGCCAGTAATACAGGTCTCGGAGCGGTACTGGTCCAACGACAAGACGGTGCGGAGCGCGTGATCGCATACGCTAGCCGGACGCTGTCGAACGCGGAACGCAACTACTCGACAACCGAGAAGGAATGTCTGGCCGTCGTCTGGGCCATCACGAAATTCCGCCCGTACTTGTACGGGAGCCCATTTCGGGTGGTCACCGACCACCACGCGTTGTGTTGGTTAGCGAGCCTGAAGGATCCATCGGGACGCCTCGCTCGGTGGAGCCTACGACTGCAAGAGTACGACGTGACCGTGGTCTACAAGTCAGGCCAAAAACACAGCGACGCCGACTGCCTGTCCAGAGCCCCTGTCGAGTCAGCTACCGGATGTGCCAAAGACGACGGCGACGACGACGACCACTTTCTCGGCGCGGTGAGCATTCAAGGTATGGCAGCGCTCCAGCGGGACGATCCTGAGTTACGTGCACTGATCGACCACTTGGAGGGACGAGGGGGTACGATACCCCGAGCCTTCTCACGTGATCTGCCAAGATTCGCTGTCCGGAGAGGTATCCTCTACAAAGAAAACTTCGGGGACAGCAACTCGACGTGGCTCCTGGTGATTCCTGCTAGTCTTCGAGAAGAGGTCTTCCAAGCCTGCCACGACGACCCAACATCTGGTCACCTCGGCTATAGTAGGACTCTTGCACGGATCCGAGAGAAATACTACTGGCCCAAGCTCCCGAAGACTGTCCACCTCTACGTCCGTTCGTGTCACGAATGCCAACGACGCAAGAAACCACCGACGAAGCCGGCAGGTCTCCTGCAACCGATATCGCCCCCGACTGCACCATTCCAGCAGATTGGAATGGATCTTCTCGGACCATTTCCGCCGTCGACGCAGGGAAACCGTTGGATAATCGTGGCAACTGATTATCTAACCAGGTACGCCGAGACAAAAGCACTCCCGTCGGGGACCGCCGTGGAAGTAGCCAAGTTCTTCGTGGAGTCTATCGTCCTCCGACACGGCGCTCCCCAAGTCCTAATTACGGACCGAGGATCCTCGTTCATGGCGCAACTGACACAAGAGATTCTCCGCCTGAGCCACACCGACCACCGCCGGACCACGGCATACCACCCGCAGACCAACGGGCTGACGGAGCGACTAAACAAGACCATCGCCGACATGATTTCGATGTACGTGGACGTGGAACACAAGACGTGGGATGAAGTGTTGCCCTACGTCACGTTTGCGTATAACACGGCGATTCAAGAGACTACCGGCATTACACCTTTTCAGCTGGTGCACGGCAGAAAGGTGACGACGATGCTCGACGCCATGCTGCCCCACGACCCGACGGACGACAGCACCGACGACGCCCAGCTGGTCACCCAACGAGCAGAAGAAGTACGCCAGCTAGCCCGTCTTCGAATAAAGGACCAGCAACGTGTGGACGCTGGCCGGTACAACCTTCGTCGCCGCGACGTGGAGTTCCAGCCCGGAGACAGGGTGTGGGTGTGGACGCCCATTCGCCGCCGCGGACTCAGCGAAAAACTGTTAAAACGCTACTTCGGACCCTACAAGGTCATCCGCCGCCTTGGGGACTTGAACTACGAGGTGCTCCCCGACGGAACCCGACCATCAGGACGCCGCCAGCCACGACCCGAAGTCGTCCACGTAGTTCGACTCAAGCCGTTCTACGCACGATAGGATTGCGACACTGCATGTTTATTTTGTTTCACCGTAAATTTTTTAGCCATTTGTTTTCCTTTCACGTTGCATCGGGACGATGCACTTTTAAAGGGGGGATAATGCCGCCCGCAGAGCCGAGAAAGCAACGCTCGGTCACGGTCTTCTAGAAGATTCCCATTCATTCTCGCACTAGTTGTAACTTTCCCCTTGCTTTGTTGTTCTCGAAAGTGCCAGTTCATCCTCGCCCCGAGCGCGCGACCCTCGAACTTTCTTCGCCGAACTTTCGAGATAACGGCGCACGCTAGATAAGCAGCTGCCCGCGACCTTGTCGAGGCAGATCTCGCTCGCGCTCTGTTGTCGCCGCCGAATCGCCGCCTGCTCTGCCTCGACGCTCTTTCGTTCTTTACTTATTTTTGGTTGGCACAAGTTCGCCCATTAAACCTTTTATCTTCAGTTTACTCTTTGTCTACTCGTCGCCTCAATTCGTGACAATATCTACTGACAAGTAAGGCCGAAGCCTCGAGGACGCTTTAGAAAAAGGTCAAGGTCAAGATAAACCTGAAACTGTCCGATTATCACAAGTTCAGTTTTAGAACCTAGTCGGCAAACACCAACACACCTGCACTCTGAAAATGCAGGCTTTCTACTTGCAAGGACGCTTGGTTTGCAACAACACACGATCCAGAAATCCGAACTGCTTGAGAGAATTGGTTCGACAATGCAAGCGGCCAACCGATTCTCTCTTTTCACCAGTGCCTTGCCTTCCACCGTGCTTTGGCTGCGCGCTCGAAGGTCGCGTGACGCTGAAGTTCTGTTGAAGCTAGGAGGCTCCCGCTACAAGCGGGACTACTAAGACTCCTTTGTGCCGTTCTTAACGCTGCCGTTGATTAGAGGCTAGCAAACATCTGTGGAAGCTTCCTGTCGTTCAACTTCCTCGGGTAGTGCAGTTGCTCGCCAGCCCTCGCCCTCTCGCCTGCGTTCCCTCCGCTGCCTCCAAAGTCACTTCGTCGTCTACTACGGCCGTTTTTAGAGCCAATTCTTGTCAGCAATCGCCTAGGGGTGGCGGACAGTGCCAGACACGAGGTGGAGAATAAAAGTTAAGATAATTTAAATTTTTATATAAATCATACCAGTTTTAATACGATGATTTAAATCGAACCTTTCCCGTATAACTAAATAATTTCGAAAATTCTTTTATCCGCCTTTGTTTATCATTTATGCTTTCTGTCTGCATTTGTTTTGTACTTAAATTGAAGAATAATAGACGAAGAAGGATTTATATTAGGCTAAACACGATCAAAAAGCATTGCTCTTGTGTGCAAATCGGATCCTTGAATTTTTAATCTACCCCCACTTCGTTCGACAGTTACATAATGTTCTGCTGCAAACAAATCAAAACGTGAAACAAAAACTAGCAAGGTAACGTCTTTTGCAAGCTTCAGAACACAAAAAGAATAAAATAAAGCTTTCTAGCTAATTAGCTAAAAAAACTCAAGCTGTTTTTCTTCTACTATGGCTCAAGCTACATCAATAAAAGGATGTTAATTAAACTCTACTTTAAATTTACAGTACGTCCCTGCCCGCGTTTTTATCAGTTATCGAACGGATTGATCAATCATCTGCCATGTTTAAAAATACGTGCAGTGGAAAAGGTGCACCAATATTTACCTACAGGGATTTAAGTCAACTTATTCTTATTTAAATAAATTATATATTATTCATTTTATTTAAAAAAAATTTTCTTGGCCGTTCGTTTTACGAAAGCTCTATTGGCACCTAGATCAGCTTTCACCAATCGCCCCTTATTGAAAGTAGAATCCGTTTGTCTAGCTCTTCTTTCTGCTTTGTATGCAGCACATACCTGCGTATCGAAGCCTCCGATGAATCCGAAGACGTTGGTGGCGTAGCTGACGAGTCTCCCCGCCAGGTGTGCGGCCTCGGTGTCGTAGTAGTAAGGAAGAGGCTGGGCCACCGAGAAGGGCTGTTCCGTCGGGGTCACCGGCCCGATGGCCAAGTCCGCCTCCTGCCGGGGATCGCGGAGTAGAGCAGCCGAATGAGCTGCGCTTCAGAGTAACCACACTTCATCCGTCTTGTTGCTCAAAATAATCGTCATCATCATTTATTAAAAATTACAATGATGATAATTTTTGCTGTTAATGACTCTGAAGCAAGACCTCACATTCTGGTGTCTGGAAAGCGTCTCTGACTGCTGTGTTCAGACCGTCCTCCAAAGCGGTCCCTCGATTTCCGCCTGATCATGTAATAGATGTATCGTGTTGCTGTTCGCGGATAATGGCGGTGTGAGAGCAGCGACGGTGGACATGGCGGACGCTTGTTCTGCTGCAAGTCTCTCCAGTTCGGTAGTCCACGGAAGCGTCAGTAGGAAGCAGTTGGGGCTCGCTGCGACAGCGACGCTCGCGTTCGCTCGTGCTTTTTATCGGGACTTCAAGCACCAAGCACCAGGACCGCGACGTGCGACAATATAACACGGCGGCCTCTTTGGCCTGACTACTTTTGATGTGTGGCCGAAATGGGACGCTAAACAGAACCAGTTGAGGACGCGTTCAGGCCACAGTACCTGAAATAGCAGCCAACACTTTTACGTCCTCCGGAAATGGTGAAACTGATCGACAGGAGAAATCACTATTGGCCAAGCATCCCGGCACCACATCTCACGATCGGTGAGTTGCGTTTTTCGATCGTCAATGTAGCCAACTCCGCCCGCTCTGAATAAGGAAACAACATGGCGGCACCCGCTACACATTTTGGGAATGTTGTGGCTTTTGTGAGGGTTACGAAACAGAAAACTACATCCCGCAAATCTATTTTGTTTACACGACCTTCTTATTATGGACAAGACCCTTCGCTACTCTCAAAATTCCTTCTTAATTGTGAAGGATGAAACGCAGGTGTAAAACATAAACGAAAAATCTAGCGAAAATCGGTACATACATAATATTTCGGATATTATTTTTCTACAAAAACAACACAAATGTACCACGATAAAGCGGAAATACGCCTGGAGCCAAATCATAGCGAAGTAGCGATGACACTAATAATTTGCGTCAACTAATTCTCCTTTTTTCAGTTATATTGTGGAAAAACCTTCTCCTGTTCGATTTGCATTCGAGTTTCAGATTATTTTATTTTGCTTGTTATGCTCAAATTATCCTTGTTATTGAACCTCCATTATGAATTTCGCACCCCGCGCCTCATAACAACAACAGCGCAACGACAACAACACACACACAAAGAGGACAAACACTCAAGACACACACAGTACTGATTTACAACTCATTGTATTTTTGGGTTCGTCTGGGAGGATCCGTGGCCAAGTGGGTTAGCGCACACCAGCTCGGAGCACGTGGAGCGAAAGCTGGCGCTGCAGAACCCAGGGATCCTGGGTTCGATCCCCACCCGTGCCCGTTTCGATCTGGATGAGCATCGTACCGGCGTGCGGTCGTGTATCACTACTGCGTGATGCACGTTAAAGACCCCAGGCTAGCGGTTGTACTGCCACTGGCTAAATTGCTCATCTGCAGCTGGGAGACTCGTCGCCCGTTGAGGCAGACCAGGTTCTAGGCTGTATAAACATACACACAACAATTTTTTTTTTTTTTTTTGGGGGGGGGGGGGGTGGGGGAGTTTGCACGAGGATGTGGAGAGCAGAACGTCTTCGTACACTTCGGCTTTGCGGGAGGCGGAACAATAGTTTATGTATCTCCCAGGCTTCTAATCTCTTCATGTGCCAAAAATTCAAGCTCTTCGTTTGATAACGTCAAGGATGGGAACCAACAGATGCATTTTTAAGCCGTGCAATCTTTTCTGCCTCAATAATCTCCCTAGTAAGCTTCTGGCTACTTCTGGCTACCATTGTACCATGTAAAGTCAGCCTCACACCCGCAATCGCGAGAGTGTAGTCCTAAATGTCCGGAGATCACTTGGTGGGTATTATAGTCATGTTCTCTTAACCGTTCGTTCAAGCAACACCCAGTTTCCCCATATATTGCTTGCAACATGATAGAAGAGTAGAATACACTACATCGTCCGTGCAAGAAACAAACATTCTGCGTTTTCTTTTTGTGCAGCGTATTCGCTGGTTGTTATTGATATTAGCTACTTTGCTTAAACTGAACAACTTGTTGGGGTGAGAAAAGACTATGTTTAAATTTTCTCGGTTCCCGATCTTTTTGAGCGCCTGGGAAACGTCGTGAATATAGGGCATAATTCCGACTCATTTTTTGTCTGTCTCTTAGCTGTTTGTCAGTGTCAACACCTCGCGTTATATTTTTCAGAAGGTTTTCAGCCGCGGAAGGTAAGAGGGATGCGGGGTAGCCTGATGAAACCTGTCTAGAAATATGACCTTCGAAATTGCGTGTAATGGAATGCGGGGCAGGATTTTGTCAATGCGTTACTAAGCCATAGATTAACTATGCTCCTCTTAACTAATTTTAGGTGCACCGAATGGAAATGCAGGAGTTTTTTTTTTTTTGTTTCCCCGAGGTTTATAAGTTCCAAAAATATGATCATCTCAACAAAAGAGTCGGAGGTTGAAGAATCTCAACGAACCTTCTGAGGGGATCATGAGTGATTTCTAATGGTGCTACACAGGTGTTAAATGTGGTTTAGATTGTTGATACAGAATGTTCAAAGGAGTAGTAATCACAATCCAAAAATCTGAAAAAGTCGTCCAGATAATGAAATATCTTGACCTCTTGGAAATCGTTTAGGTCAGTGGTTCTCAAATGGGGGTCCGCGAGGACATTCTAAAGTCCGCGAAACCCTTCCTCGTCAATCAAGCCCGGCAATAAAAGTTGTCTTTTATCCGATTGAGAAGAAGCGTTTCGATTTTCTGGCGAGTTTTCTGGTGTATATGCCGATGAAAAAAGCCTACTTCCCACCACCCCTTAATAATATTCACTTATTAAATCATTATCATAAGTAACCTATCCCTTTCCCTTCCCCTCACCACGAACGGGGTCCTCCATCATCTCTGCCAATCCACAAGGGGACCGCGAATCATCAGTGGTTGAGAACCACTGGTTTAAATGATCCTTAAGCCGCCTATCATGGTGCGCGAGGTAATTGTCGCTAAGGTGTTGACGCTATGCGTGATCCGATACAGACCTCATGTTTTTTCAGGAAGTTATTGCTGTCCCAGGCAGCAAATGTGCCGGGCGACGAATCACGCAAAAAATAAAGTTGAGGGTTATGGGGCATTCAAGTGCGTGATTGGTTTAGGCTGGGCTGGCAAACGCACAAAGACCGGAAGCGCCGTGACAATGCACTTGTGGCGGTGCTTGATTCACTCCGTCGGACTTAGAGTGAAACATATATGGACAGTCTGGAGGGGGGCGATGAACAGCAGCAAAAACAACGATGTAGAGGGGCTCAGAGCGATAAACCGGGATTCCGGTCTGCACACAAAAGCCCCCCCCCCCCAGGCCGCTGCCATGTCCGCAAATATGACTACTCGTCACGTGACGAAACCAAATACGTGACGTCACAGGAGACATTGTCGAGCCCTGGCAGTGGCTAGCCCCAGCTGGACCGGAGCATTGGCCGGAGCTTGCCGGATGTGTTGTTCGTTGTCGTTGCGTCTGGTCGAGTTGATATCAGATGCGGGAGCAGTCAAATGAAACCGGTCGAAAGCGACTTCAGCGTTCAGCGTGGTTTCTCACGTAGGTATAACATGGAACTACGGAGATACAATGCGCATTTCGCTGGCGATCGACCGGGATATTGCCACGACAGAGATAATCGTCCTTGCGTTGCTCGGACCACAAATCGATTTGAATATCGCTAGAAAAATTTTAACGCGACATTTTTGTGCTAGCGTTGACAATCGCAATCTTCGAGGTCTGCAGTAAAGCGTGTGCGATTTATTTAGATATACAATTTAGCTACGGAAATTGCGTGAGTTGTGCTTGGCAGTGTGCGATTTCGGTGCCGCTTCGTTCAAACGACCGAAGGCTCACTTTGGTTCTGGGGCGCACCGAAGAGCTGCCTTTAAGCTGGTAGTTCCCGTGGAGTGCTAGACGATGCTGTGCTACTTCCTAAATTTTTCAGGCGTAGACGTGCACATTCACGGAGCACATATCTTGAAGTTGGCATTCAATCCGCTGGTCTCCTTCACGCTTCGAACGACACAGACGTTTCAACGTCACTCGTTCCGCGAACTGCAAGCTGTAGGGACATTTCATCGCGCGTGTATCACTGGGGTGCTTGTTACCTGCCCAGCCCACCCGTTCCCGCCGCTTTGCGGCGAGAGTCCGCATCGTCCCACTGCAAGAAAAGTGGTCCCACATTCATTTATAATAATAATAATAATAAATCTTTATTTTGTTTCATCGCTGAAACGGGAGACCAAGACAAAAAAGCTGCTGCAGCAGCTTGACGGAGGTCCTAGCCCCTTTACAGCAGGCGATTCCCGAACAATTTCAAGAAAAGGAACAAAATGTGCACACTGACAGAAAGGACACTATTTCAAATTTACAGACGAAAGATCATCAGATGAGGTAATCACAATTAGTAGTATACAATGGTGCGGCGATCCGTAAGCCTTAGCCGTACCTAAGAAAACAATCATAAAATGATGCTCGTACTTCTGCCAGCGTCATTGCATGAATAGCAACACCTTTTCAGAAATAACTAATTTAAAGTAGTTAATTGATAATTTAGTGTGTGGTTGTAGCATAATGTATGTGATGGTGAAACAAACCATTTTTTCTTTAGAGCAAAGTTGATAGGATGTCAAAAGTTTACATAATTCATTAAAAACTTTATTTTTAAACTGGGTAGACTTCTTGTATGACACAAGAAGTCGGGACCTGTAAATATATAAAATTGATTTTATATTAAACAATGAGAATAAGTGTTTAGTATGATCATAGTATCAAACATTGACAATATCACGCACAGCTTTCTTCTGTAAAATATGTAGTTTATTTATATTTGTTCAGTTTATTTATATTCCAGTTCAGTTCCTCTATGGCAGTCGTCAAAACATCGAAGGAGAGGACTTATTTGGGCGGCATTCCACTAAAGCAATGCAGCATCTTTACAGGTTAGGATAAGCTCTCTTCTGTAAGTTTTGTTTGATTGTCACGGATGCTTGGTCCAGTCCTTTCTTTTATCAATCTTTACTATTCTGGAAATTTCCAGGCCATATTCAGCTGTCATCGTGTGCTCTAGTGGGACTGGGTACTTTACCCTTTCCCGCTCACTCTGTGGGCACCCTGGCGGCTCTTCAGATGATTTGCCCGACCACTGGGACACGGGTGGCGGACTGTCCCCCGTGGCGGCAGAATAGAGGCGGCCACGCGCACACCGCGTGCGCCGTCTTAATAAGGCTGATCAGAGGCGGCGCACAAGCAGTCGGTGCCTTGACTCAAGCACCACTGGTGACACGTTGTTTTTAATTCTAGTGCCTTTTATCATCCCGTCCTTGTTAACATAAATGTAGTTCCTTGTTGATGAAACATTTGGCCCCGTGTTATTCCCCCGGTCGGGTATGCAGCAAGGTAAACCGACCACAATGGAGCTCAAGTGTACGTGGTATGCGACCCATCTGAAGGAATTTCACAAGGCTCGATTTCTTATCTTGGTAAGCCTTATTCCCGATTCCATGGTTTCCAAACGTCGTCCTGTGCTCTCGTCTCTCGTCCGCGTTGGATATACTGGCATTCGTTTGATTGTTTTGTGACCGCAGCAAGAGTTTCTCTCTTGTGTCGGTTTCTCGGGGGCGTTGTTTTTCTCGTTTACTTGCGGGTCATGGCAACACGGCAAAAGGATCAAGAAATGGCAAAAGCTGCACAGGGGAAGCTCCTGGCGAAGGTCACGGAGATGTTCGCCTCCATGATGCAGCATCTCGCCCTCACGCCTGGTAAGCAGGAAACGCGATCACGAGAGCACCGACAACACTTGACGGTGCCAGTCTACACATGGTACGGCGACGTGAAGTCCGTGGCAGACTTCCTGGGCGAGCTGCAGACGTACCACCGTACCTCCGGTGCCTCGGTATCCTTTATTCGGACCGCATCGTGCCGCTTGCATTACAAGCAGGCACGAGGTGCTGGTTGCGGTCGCAGGCAACGCTTTACCAGCCTGGCGGACTTCAGGACCAGGCCATGAGAAGAGTTCTTGCATGGATACGCTACGCAGATTCCCCGAGAGCTAGAGGCAAGGCCTCAGCACCCGGAGGAAAGGTTTGAGGAGAGCGTATGCCTTGGTTTGTGTTACAATATGGATTGTGAACCAAGTACTCGCTGGTGCAGGTAGGCGGCAAAAAATTGAAGGAAAATTGATTGGTGGGGATCATTGGTGGATCTTCGTTATTCCCGTGTCCCACTAGAGCGACAGACAGAAACAAAAGACAGCGACAAGCCTCAAACCCACGCAGCATGCTCGCGATGGTACCCTTGGCAGGCGTTAAGTCGTTCGGTGCTCATGAGGTAAGCACGAGCGATTGCAAGCCTGCCAAAGATACCCTCGCGTGCATGATGCTTGTATTTGAGCATAGCCTCCTTTATTCTACAAAGCCTCTCAAATCGCAAAAGACTCTGGTTTGAGGCTTGTCGCTGTCGTTTGTTTCTGTCTGTCGCTCTAGTGAGACACGGGCATCAGCATGACGCTTGGAAACACCAAACATGTCCCCCTTGGAGAAACGTTAACACTTACCCCGTAACGGAGCCAAAACGAAGAAGCAAGAAATAGAGGAGGCAAAAAGAAAACCAAAGAGAATGCCGAAAACAGAAAAGTGAAGGGGTCAGCGTTAGCATTTCCCAAAGGGGGACCTGTGTGGAGTTTACCAAGAGTCCTGCTAACGGATTCCCTAAATGTCCAGCGAAGAATCTTCTTTAAATTTACACTTCCCTCATGTTCGAGCACTACCGGAGCTACGAGCCTAAGGGGCGCTTTTCGAAAAGCTCTAGATTGTGACACTTGTCCTGTGTTTATGTTTCTTTTACCGCCAACGGATCGAATGAAGTGCGAAGAATGCATCGTAACATCGCGCTTTTGGTGTGTACATTTGTGTTTATGCTGCAACGTGTTTCTGAACCAATCCCGCTTTGTCCTAATAGTTCTAGTGACGTTAAACTTTCTTTTAAACAAAGCGATATACATTGTAATTGAGAGCCATAAAGAAAACACATGAGTAAAATAGTCAAGATGTCGGTGCAGACTTCAGGGAGGCAAAGGTACGACCGTGTGGTTTTAAAAAGCGCTGTCCTTGCGCTAACGCTGACGCAGACTAACGGTCGCAGTTGTAGTACCTTTGATGACCCTTAGCAGAACTAGTGGGTGGCAGTATACGTTTGAAACTGCCCCGACAACCTCCTTCTTTTTATCCTTATTCAAGATAAGACAGTCCGACGAGCCCCGCCGCAGCCACCTTGCTATAGCCCCTGCAAGAGTGAGAAGAGCAACGCGTGTTTTTCGTACACACGTCCCCCAACGCGCTCTCCACACCTTCCGTTGTGCGCTGGCTGCGTGGGATTGCTTGAGGCGCCCTAGCCGCCGAAATGTCGTCGACGGTAAGAAGCTCTCGATAGAGGTGGAAACAACAGAATCTTGCCGGTGAATATAATGCAGCACCGAAAATACAACGAGGACACTGTATGAGGCGTGTTTCTCGTATGATGACCCTGTAGCTTCATATATGCAAAGTCTGTCTTCAGACATGTTGAAAGCATGCGAATACATGAAGGAAGCGTGTTTTCAACATGCTTGGAGTGTGTCCGAAGATATTTCTGCCATCGTGTCTGCAGCGAACACTGCGCCTTAATTATGATGATTAAGCAATGTAACTGCAGTTGTTAGCTTGACAGAGTTTGCGATTTGCGGGATAGGGGTTCTTGAATCTTGGACGCGATGCAGGCATCGGGAATCTAAAGAGCCGTATATACGCCGACATTGAGCGCAGTGAACGCGGCGTAGCGCAGAACGCGCCCTTCTCATTGGCCGGCAACCAGGAACTCGAGGAGCTGTGGCCAATCAATATCTGCGCACGCTACGCTTACGCCGCGCCCGTCGACGTTACGTTGGAGTATAAACGCGCTTAAGGTCTACGTTCTACGCAGCATCAGTCCCGCTCTCGTGATTTCACCTGGCGACGAAAGCGTTCCAAAGATTGCCTTCTTTGCGCTACAATTTTTGTCCATTGGGCTGGGGAAAACGTTTTGCGCATACGCAGTAGCTTTATTCGTTTAAATACTAAACGTCACGGATGCGTTTATCGCTCAGTGTCTAGCTATCTTTTGCCCGGGTGACGAGCTCTAGAAAAGGTGTATACTTGCATCGCGTACGATCATCCCCAGCTGGCCTGCCCACACACCATCGGCATTCTTTGCGCCCCACACGTTGTCAGGAGGAAGAAGGGCCGTGTACCTAAACGAGAAAAAAGTATTTCGTACATAATTATTAATGCTTGTCAATCATTAGCTAGCTTCTTTGAGCTAGGGTACGCGATAAAAGATATTCTAAAAAAATAACGTGCTATTGCGAACCATCCTTCCCAACATTGTGTTCATGGTACTCCTGGTGTCTACAAACACGATCTGTAATAGCTGATAAAAAGGACTCAACAGACAATGTAAGTCAAGATAGAGGTACCATTTTCAATTAATTGTTTTCTGAACTTGTCTTATATTTAAAATGTGCCTTAATTTCTGAGTGATTAACTTTAGTACAGGTATGAGTCTCCATGGCATAGAAAACATATTATCAAAATAACTGTAATAGTCCCAGGTATAAAATAACCTATTGGTATTAATCATTTTCTCGTCAAACTCATCTGCTGTCCTTTCCATTCTTGGCCGGGGATCCTAGATCGAGTGTGCTTTTCTTGATTTATGCAATAAAGCATTCGACAAGCTTTCCTAGCTTCTACTTCTCAAACTTGGCAAACGTAAACTCAACCCCAGTGTCTTATTCTGGATTGAGTGATTTGCAACAAATGGGTATCTGTTTGTCGCTGCTAATCAAGCTAATTTCACCTCAGTTATGGTCCCTCAGGTGTCCCACAATGGCCCCTCTAAGCCCATTGCTATTCCTTATTTACATAAATGTTTTAACTCAGAACCTGACATCGTCTGCTAGGTTTTTTGCGAACGACTGTGTTATATATCGCGAAGCTACTAACTAATCCTATTTTCTTGTTTTCGGGCTCATTTTAAATTAAGAATAAAATGATAATAATATTATTATTACTAATAGTATTAAGAAAAGGAAGGAGAAGAACAATGTTTATTTCATGTGCCCAAAAAAGTGAAATGCCGTTTACAACTCCCTGTAACGCCGAATTAGAGCGCAGCTCTTGAGGAGGAGGAGGGAAGGGTACGGGGGGAGGGGGGTAACGTGACGTCACTGATGACGTCATCAATGATGATGACGATGACGATGCGGATGCCGATGACGTCATCAGTGACGTCACTGATGACGTCATCAGGGATGATGACGATGACGATGCGGATGCCGATGACATCATCAGTGACGTCACTGATGACATCATCGGCATCCGCATCGTCATCGTCATCACATGACCTCGGGGGTCACGTGACCAGGGGTCACGTGACCTGGGAGAGGCCACGTCACTGATGACGTCATCGGCATCCGCATCGTCATCATCACGTGACCTCGGGGGTCACGTGACCAGGAGGTCACGTGACCTGGGGACCACGTGACCTGGGGGACCACGTGACCTCGGGGTCACGCGGACCTCGGGGGCCACGTGACCTCGGGCAGTTACGCCGACGCCGACGGCGACGGCGACGGCGACGCCGCTCAAGCCGGAAACGGGCGCCTAAGAGCTGCGCTCTAAAACAACCACGTGGAGTCTTAACATTGGCGCGCACAAAAAGATAGATAAGAAAAAATGAAAGCCGTTTACAACTCCCTGTAATGCCGAATTAGAGCGCAGCTCTTGAGGAGCAGGGAAGGCACGGGGAGGGGGAGGGGGGGTCACGTGACCTCAGGGAGGGGGTCACGTGGCCTGGGGGTCACGTGACCTCGAGGAGGGGGAGTTTTCCGCTAAATCTAGCGGGGAACATTTTCCACTAGATTTAGCGGAAAAATGTTCCGCTAGATTTAGCGAGCAGTGTTCCGCTAGATTTAGCGGGGAAAGTTTTCCGCTAGATTTAGCGGGGAAAATTTTCCGCTAGATTTGCCGGAAATTTTCCGCTAGGTTTAGCGGGAAATTTTCCGCTAAATTTAGCGGGAAAATTACCCATCATGCACCGCGCGGTTACGCCGACGCCGACGGCGACGCCGACGGCGACGCCGCTCAAGCCGGAAACGGGCGCTAAGAGCTGCGCCTAAAACAAACACACGCACATCATCAAATGCAAAATTTAACATGAGTGCATATAGTGGGCTCGCGTCACGCAAAACGTACGCTACAGGCCTTCAACTTTCAACTAGACTAGCCAAATCCCGGCAAAAAGCTGAGTGATCCGTGAAAATGTCCAAGCTTGAGGATGCGTTTCTATTAAATTAAATTTGCATACGGGACAAAGGTGAGAGTTTAGACAAGAAGTGAACGTAAAAGACAGTACAATTTCTGGTAACGCGACAAGGAACATAAAAATCGACAGAACTCAAAAGTAAGATAGCATCAACCCAAACATTTACCACCCTGTGCAAAGAAAAAAAAAGAAAATCAAATCACGTTTGAGTTTTTGTTTGACAAAGGAGTAAGTAAAGCTCATTTAAGAAGACATTCATAAGCATATTAAAAGCGACTCTGATGGCGTCTGTCATATACAGTGCTTGTCATTAGTTTTGCACCGATTCAATGCTTAGAGACTGTGTACGTGTTAGAGAATTACAAACCACTGAACCACTGATTACAAACCACTGAAGCACAAAATAAACGTATCATACGAGCAGGGTGTCTGAACTTTTGAGTTATCCCAGGTATAATGCGAAGAGTTTTCATCGCGAGGCAAACAATAAAAACACGTGAGCATTGAATGACAACGCGCTGTCAAGGCACACAACGATATCTTTCATTACAGTCACGCGTTCTGTTGGAGTTCCTTCCGAAATAGTAATTGAAACGCATAACAGCATGTTGTCTGCAAAAAAAAGAGAACTTTAGTTTTGTTAGTCTTTAGGAGCAAACTATTTGCCAAAGACCATTGCAGTATGCTATTCACGTCATGCTTAAGGACACTGCAATCAAGAGAAGAATCAAAGCACCTAAAACTCTTAATGTCATCCGCACGCAGTAAGAGCTAAGCTATTTTGATACATGACACCATTACATTACACACATTACATTATAATGGAATGGTGTAATGTATAGTGCATGACATTTAACATTACCCAGTGTAAAGCTATGCGGGAATCTTGACTAAGACGTCACCATGGTCATACTATCTTTGTACCTTCCCCACAGAGTTCGTTGCTTCCTACAAATATATTGTTGTCCACATTACCTTTAACATGTCATGGTAGACTCATATTGATCATATAATGGCTAACGTCAGAGCTATGCTCTGACCCTTAAAACAAAATTTTACAATGGTCCTTGAGTCTTTGAAATTAATTTTATTTAAAACTCTATGATCCCGATGACACCACGCACGTGTCTAACCTTGAGGCCGTCCAATAGGATGTATTCACTGGACGCCATATTTTAGGGCGATGCTTAGAGCGCATGCTCAGTACGAACTTACTTTAATAAGCCGCTAAGGCCAACAATGTTGATGGTGCGGAATGGCGCGTGCTGGAAGCGTTGTAGAATAGACTTCTTCCAAAACCGACGCGCCCCATCGCGGCGAAATACCACGCAGTGCACTCTGGGAACTAGTTGGCCACTCAGTTTCGGTTTCGACTGAGCAGCTTCATCTCATGCTATCACGCCGCGACCGAACGCGCTGCTTGCGTTTTCGACTATCTGACTTTTCACGAATGTACAATACACTCATTCTCGAGCGATACAAAAACGAAGACCGGGGCATTTTCCTTGGTTCCCGAAACACCGGATATTGTGCGTGCGTATGCAAACGTAGTAAGACGTGGCTTAGTCACCTCACCCCACGAGTGCATCTTTGAGCTCGTGTCAGTAATCCCGTCTAGTACCAGTGAACTACAACTGAAATTTGGTCACCTTGAGCCCTACACGTATTTTGTTTGCCAAACGTCCGCTTCTTGTTACTTCATTGGGCGAAAAGCAAGCCGCATCCTCACAGGAGTATCAAAGTTGAGCCAGCGTTGGCGCATTAACTTTAAGGAAACGCAATAAATTCGACCTCACTACTGCACAAAAGTTACTATGATGTCTTCCTCGTGTCATCACATATCTCACACTCAAATTTTATGCTGATATAAGATTAAGTTTTCGCAAACGCTGAGATCGGCTAGCTACGACGGAGGCTCTAACAAGCGTCCCCTACTCCTCGCTAAGCCTGTTTGGACGACCTTTTACTGACGCCCAAGATCTGTGCCTGAACGGTGTGTCTGAAATTATCTCGGCATACTCAGTCAGGAAGAAAGCAAACACATAACAAATATTATGGCCATTAGCAACCGTCAAATGCGCTTTGAATAATTTCGTTTGTTTGGCGCACCGGGGTTCATGCCCGTCCGGCGCACTAATTCCACCGAATGGTGCGACATTCTTCACACAAGTGCTCGACTTTTGCTTTCTTAAAATGGTTTGTATGTGCGAAGGTGCCTATATGATTGCAGGATAACGTTATGCGTATACGCTGATGTTGAATATTAGTGAAATGCAAGCGGGTGGGGACTTCACGAATTCGTGCAGTGCTGCGGGGCAGTACAGATAAGCAATGAGAAGTGTGTTCATATGGAGCTTTTCAATGGCGCCTCCGAGTTTTACCTCGCGTACTCAGGCGTATTAAGAAAAGAGTAAAGCTATACGCACTCCGGAGTGCATTTCGGACGAGATGGCTATACGCACTCCGCTAACCTCGTATAAAACGACTGCACTCTAAGAAAAAGTGAGCACCCCCTCTCGTCATCATGCGTTTTGACGGCTGTAACGACCCCACAGGCTTACTTAACGACCCACTGGGCTCGAGCCATTGAGCGTTACCACCCTGTTGGCAGGTGACAAGCATGGGGTAGTCACGTTTTATAAACTCTTGAATTGAACATTCAAGTGCATGCCGTTGTTCAATAGTAAAAGCCACTTCAAAAATCTCAAAAAGTACTTGAAACTTGTTTTCTTTGTGCGTCGGTTACCATTTATTCAAATTTGAACCGGTCGAAACAGGCGTGTGGCTCAGTTCGCCTAAACTGGCAGAAAACAAACATTGCCAAAGAGTACAGGCAACCTTGGTAGGCACCTACTAAAACCCGAGGCAGATAAAAAGTATCGCGGTTGTCCTTTTTGCTTCCGTCGCGGGTTTTACCATGTACAGCAGTAAACAGCTGGCAGCTGGCGTCGTGCTCGAGAAATTTAACCAAATCTATAGAAATGCACAGGAAGCTACGCACAGGCGTGAGTTGACTTGAATGTTCTCCGGACGAGATACTCTTGTCGTCTTTTATTGTGCGGTTTAGTAAAGAGCGTGCTCTCATTAAAGGTGTGATCGGTCAGTTCTGCGTGCAGATCAGTTGCAAATGGCCTCCTCGGTTCCGCCGAACTTGCACGCCTGTCATACCCAATTTTTTTGCTTTCAAGTGCAGTGAAGTATGAAGTATTGGACACCACGACTGAGGCTGGACAGGACGAACGTACACAGATATATGGGATCATGTCCGTGTATTTCAGTATTTCTCTGTCTCGGGATATATGACTCGCCTTCACTGGCTCATTTGGCACATTTCATCGAGCATACTCGATAAAAAAATGCTTCAAACAAAAAGCGAGGGCGAAGGCTCTCATCGACCTGCATGCCATCGACGAGCACGCGCGGTACGTGGACGCGGCCGAATGTCAACGGAACGCCTTCGCAGCGGTTGTCATCGAGGCGTCGACCGGCACCACGAGGACGGCAGCGAGCGTGAGAAGCGCTGGAGCGGAACAAGCGGAGGAGGTGGCCATCGCCCTGGCCATCGCCGACGCAGACTGCCACACGGTGCTGAGTGACTCGAGACAGGCGGTGCGAAAGTTCACCAAAGGCCAAATCTGCCGGGAGACCGAGCCAGTATTGCGAGCGGTCAAACTGCAAGACAGAAAAGTGAGAATCAAGTGGTTCCCGGCGCACGCGGGCGACGCGTCGGAACGCAATGACAACCACAACGAGACGGCACACGCAGCGGCGCGAGCGCTAACCAACCGCGCCCCGGCGACAGACCGTCCGACGTGGTTGGAAGGTTGGAAGCTTGAGCAGAAACAATTGTAGCGAAAAGAAGAAAACTGAAACAACGCTTCGGGGAGGCCGGCGGACCGGCGGACGGGCTTCGCTAGAATCACGTGCGCGTGCTCAGTGTGCTCAACTTTTACTCAACCGCCGCTGAAGTCATTCGGATATGTAAAAAGAGAAAAGAAAATGCATCAGCGTGTTCAGAAAGCTGTGATTGCAGAAATTGGTTTCGATAATTAATACAATTAATAAAACAGGCTTCTGTATACTTGAAGTGTAGGCTAGCGAGAAAACGAAACTGATCAAAACGTGACGTGTAGCGACTATTCAAATTTATTTATAACCTGCAGTTCACTTTTGCAATTGATTACATTAGAGATACGAGCCCTTTCCTGAGGGCAGTAGAGGAAAATATTATATACGGGTAAATCTTGCACAGTCTTTTCGTATTTATGCAAAATATGACAGTGGTCACCATCCTAATCGGTCACAGAAAATACAGCAGTATATAAGCTGGTGGTGTCGACTAGTAGTGTGTATAGAAATGCAGAGTGTCCATATCTCATGTTGTACCCTGTGCTGTTTGTGAACGCGTCCATGTATAAAATGCTATGGTGTCTGTATGTCGCGCATGTGTGAAGCGTGGTGTGGTTTGTGTACATACGTGGATATCTGGCGAGGCGCTCAAAAAAAAACAGTTGGTTTCTTTTTTTTTAGTTTAAGCGCTGTCCGTTAGGTGGCGCGTGTCGCCAACCAATTCAAGGAGTCGCGCGTTTATGTGTCTACTTATTTGAGTGGAAAACATGGAGGCGTTCCATGGCTCCACGGAGCAGCCTACGGAGGGTTCGGTTCTCGGCCTCTCGTCCCAGTGGGATCAGTCCCATAGCCAGTTGAATGGGTGTTCCGTGCGGTGAATAGCGCCAAGTGCGTGCACAGACGCGGTGAGGATTACCAGAGACTTGAAAGTGGATAACGAATGCTAACCGGTGAGCAGGAGCGTTGAACGATCGGAACCTACGCCGCTTGAATCGGTGATGCTTCGCCTCGCCGTTGTCAGCCGAAAACGCCGGATCACTTGCGGCAAGCACAGCAAGCAGATGCTTTGTTCAATAAAGACATCATTCCATTTGTCGCTATACGATTCCTTCTTTGAATGTTTTCTGGCCGCGAAGTAAATGCAGCCGGTCGCGCGAAAGCAGTCGCAGACAAACCCCCTCGAATGCCCCCCCCCCCTCCCTCCCCTCACACACCGTCGCCCCTACCCGTAATAGGTGCGGTGCCGGTGCTTCGAGGCGCGTTTTGGAGTGATTTAGCACGCACGGAAGGCAGCGAACGGGCGTACGCACTTGAGAATCGTATTTTAGCAAAAAGCAGTCCAGCTCGCTAGGCCTTACTCGTATTGCTCCACTGTCGCTTGCCAGCCGCCATGTTTCTTTTGGGGGTGCTCGCCGTGAGCACCTGTTGATTGCGTGCCGTGTAACTACCCATGGGGTCGTTAGTATAACTAAATGGGGGTAGCGATATCTGTGACGGCTTCTTACTACCCCAAAGGTCGTACCCTACGACTATCCTTTTGTTGAGAGTGTGGTCACAACGAGTTTTCTTAGCGATGGCATAGCGTAGGGGCTAATGAGGCGCCCGCTTTGTATGCAAGTGGACGCGGGTTCGATCCGCGGTGGGCGTACTTTTTTTTCTTTTTTCTTTTTTTTTAGATCATTTTGTTTTTTCGAGGCATAATGCGATGTTTACGACATTTCTTTTTTCGATGATGTTGTCGACGAAACTTCGCAGAACTATATGGGACTCCTTTCTGGAGGTACGATCGGGGACAGCGGGGCTTGGGCTGCCGGCCGGACGCCGCGAAGCGGCGTGTACTGGTTACGTTTTGTAATTAGCAGCCGATACTGTCGCCGCGAAGCGGCGTGAACGCAGGCAGGGGGCTGGGTTAACACGCTCCCCAGTGATGCACGCGCCGTTCGAAAAGGGTGGCCTGACGGGCATAAGTTCTCGGTGGAGTGCGTATAGCCATCTCGTCCGAAATGCACTCCGGAGTGCGTGTAAGCTTTACTCTTAAGAAAAACAGTAATTGCAAAAAGTTATATTTCGTCTATGGACGCACGAAACAAACAAACTTGCTGAACAACCAAACTAATGTAAAGGCGCGAGCTCGATGTATGCATACTTACTGGTGTCTACAGATTGTTGATTAGTACACAAGCGAGATCCCCGAGCTTCGCAGCGTCGAGATTCCCAGCACTGGCTGAGTCCACATACCTCGAAACGCTAACAGAAAGGCTCAAGTACAAAAATACAACAATCATGCGTTAAGACAATCTATACGTCTCAAGCTTGTGCTAAAGCTTAGAGGTCTGGCCTATTTAGGTTAGTTTAGAGACCACAAATGACGATCTCGGGACCAGAAAACATAAAATAACGGCCGTTTATAGTTCACGCTCTGTGTATAATCTCTTGTCGACGTGTCGATCAAAACCGAAACCATGGCACTCTCCTCCCTGGCCAACTAGTTCCCAGAGTGCAACGCGCGCCGTGTTGCATGCCGGGCTTTATGGAACTAGTCTATTGTCGTCAGCACGCGCTCAGCAGTTGCGCACACCAGCTATGGCCGCCAGTGAAAACAACCTATATCGCGGTGAGCGTTTTATTTTCTGCATCACCATTCAGCGTTGAAAGCTAACCTTCCCCCTTTTATTTTCTTTTGTCGCAGTGCTAAGGATTTCCTTTGCATTTTTTTTATTTGAAATGAATAAAGTTATAACCCCGCTTTAAAAGATAAGCTTCTTTCTTTTTCTAACATTTTGCCTTTATTGACCAGCAATTCCAATTCGGAATTCACTCCTGTCGCACCTCACGCTGAGTCCTTCATTCCTAAAACAACATCTGAGTGGACCGCATACCGCAGGCTTCAGTCGATTCATTTAGAACTGCGATAACCTAACATTGTTGTTAATCCTTTTCCGTCCATGTTTTTCTGCATATTTTGTAATAGACGTGTATATATCAATTTATCTAAATCTTGATTTTGATTTTTTCCGTTTCTACTAATTTCCCGGCCTTTAATGAGTATTTATATATACCGGGTTGTTTTTGTTTTTTTTTTAAGCTTAACAGATTTGTTTAAAAAGGCCGCGAAATGTTACGCCTGTGCCGCTTGTGGAGGTCAGTTATACGGTCGGGGGACGTATTATAGGGCTAATCCGTAACGATCAGTCGGCTAATTAATTAAAATTCGTTAATTAACTTTTTTAATTAATGAGAATAGATATATGGTTCCAATTAGAAATTTGCTTCAGCGTCATCGAAAACCACTAAATCAGTCATTTTCAGAAAGGCTTTGAGCGCGTGAGAAGCGTAGTAGCGCACTAAAGTTACCACTCGTGGAGCAGGTACAAGGCTGGGGCTAGATAACAGTCGGAAAAATCGCGCGGGCGCCTTATTGCAACCTCTACCTTTGTACCTGCTCCACGAGCGGTAACTTTAGTGCACTACTACGCTTCTCACGCGCTCAAAGTCTTTCTGAAAATGACTGATTTAGGGGTTTTCGATGACGCTGAGCAGAGTTTCTAATTGGAACCATATGTCTAATTTCATTAATTAAAAAGTTAATTAACAAATTCTAATTAATTAGCCGACTGATCGCTACGATTATCCGCCTATAATATGTCCCCCTGGCCGTATAACTGACCTCCACAAGCGGCATAAGTGTAACTTTCACGGCTTTTTTAAACAAATCTGTTAAGCTTAAAAACACTCTATATATACATATATATATATATATATATATATATATATATATATATATATATATATATATATATATATATATATTCTCAATCTTGCTTACAGTCCAGGGTGAGGTCGACCACCAACATATACTACGTTCACTCCTAAAAAGGCCGTCCAAACAGAACACTCTTTCTGTTGTGAACGACAAAAAAAAATTGTGGAGCTTCTAAGAAACATGAACGTTTCAGTGTGCCCGCACGTCCTGAATGAGGAAATTAACTCCGCTGGTCTGCGTAAAACGGCATTTCTTTTTTTGCGTATGTGATGTCGGAAACTTACGTGCACCTTGAAACGTTTACATATCTCTAAAAACGTAAGCGCTTTCTTTTTTTGCCGCGCAGAGTAGGAAGCGTGCCCTGTTTGAGACATACACAGAATCATCTTCTGCAGGGCAGAACATTGGTTCCCGGTATTTTTCATTTCCTTCCCTTTCGCACTCTTTTTTCATCCTCTCCACACGAAAGTGGGTCTTTGTGCTACCACCCGTAGAAAGGAAGAGGGTCTCCTTGTTCCCGAATGAAAAGGAGAAACTGAGGGATCCTCCTTCCTGGCTTTTAGTCGGTCTTTGAGCTGACAGTGCGCACGGGGGCCGGGGGGAGAGCATGTGCTCGCAGTGAAGCGCTCCCTATCCTCGCATGGCCTCACCCTCCGCGAGGGTATGAGCGGGAGCGTGGTCACACGAGGAAAGAGTCGCGTATTACTGGCCCAAAGAGTACGTAGAAGCTTCCACCGCTCTGTATGCGTAAGGCTGGTTCATCTACTTACGTTTACTAACAATGAGAAATAGTCTCTTACAACATAGTTAAAGTAATTTCAAGCCCACGGAGAAAGAATTATGCGTAAATAATTATACAACTACAACCTGTCCCTCCCAAAAGTTTAGTGTTTTTCTTTATCTGGTAAATAAACGGTGCATCGCTAAACGCTCACCAATCGCTATCTTATCTAAAAGGTGGAAGTGATTTTTACTTTAACTACAATAAAAAAATGGAGCTCGTTTTCGGTAACTCGCACCATTTTGCCAAATAAATTTCCAGCAAGTCACGAATATGTGTTTTATAGGCTAACGGTAAGTTCTGAAACTTTGCCATCTGGTTCGTATTGGTTGCGCTACATTTGGATGGATAAAGGGCGTTTGGTGATGCTTTGTTTATTTTTGCCTGAAAAACACCCTGTGGATACGCAGGCAGGAAGTGTTCTAGCTGTGCCCGATAGATGTTGCCATTGTGCCAGTGTTTCAAGCGGTTACAAGAGAAGGCAATTGATGAGCTCAACAGAAGAAAACGCCATTGCCTGAACCAGAATTTAGGTGTAAACAGAGTATAGCTGACCGTAGACTCGACGCCTGCCTCTGGGTCAGGGTGAGCGTTCAAAATCTTCATCTGGTTCTCGTCTAAAAGCCGACTTACACTTCACGTTTTTTCATTTTTGCCGGTCTTTTTTTACCTATATCCTCTCAACTTTGCTCCCCTCCCACAAGATTATAAAAAAATAACCTGTTACTCAAAATTCTTACAAAAACAGCTTCCTCTCCTCCTCTTGCATGTTGGTCAAAAGTATGCGATGTGACGTCAGTGCAACCCATGTATGAGAAAAGAAAAAGACAGCTCCGCCTTGATATTTGACGATAAAACTACCGTTATGAGCTAAAAATCTCGATGCTGTATATTTGGGGAGCCTTCAAACCTTTGACAAAATTCGTAAACAATCGACAAATAAAGTATGACGCCCGACTTCTACACACAATAGACGCTTTTCAAAAATCCACAATCATTGGTGGTTGCCATTGCTTGGACACGAAGCGCGTGATTGGATACGAGTCCTCGCTGAACGCTGACGTCACACTCGCGTCCAATACGTGCTCAGCCGAGTTCCCACCGAAACCTGCCGCAGTCCTCGTGTCCAATACATGCTCAGGGTATGTGAGCAAGCAATAGCGGACAGGCGTTGGCGCTCGACTTTTGAAAAGGGCCTATTTAAAAAATAAAGTATTAAAAACAATTAACACCAGTTATTTTGTTTTAACATGGCCAGCTTTCTGGGACATTCCGTGAAATAAAAATGTTTCAAGATAATAGAAAAATTCTAATTGATTTGCATTCCATGATTACCCAGTCTATTACAGATCTCGTGAACATTACGATCTTTTATCAAGGAAAGCTGAAATTGATAATTTTGTGAATGTGGCCTGTATGATTTGATGCATAAAAATTTGTGGAGCCGTGAAATAGAAACTATACGCGTTCGAAAGTTTCATCACTGCTTATTGATATTATATTACGATCATCCTAATTATTCTCGGCGAACATTTCGATTTTGGTTGCTGCTTGGTTTAAATTCTTATCTTAGAGCATGGGCCGAGGCATTGAAGTCCAAGAAAGTTGGGGATGACTATATTTACCAAGGTGAAACCAATATTAAAGCCAACATGAGCACCTATAGGGGGTATTCACTGGACGCCATATTTGAGGGCGATGTTTAGAACGCATGCTCAGAAACGGGCTTGCACCAACAGGCTGCTAAGACCTGACAATCTTGATGGTGTGGAATGCACGTTGCAAGATTACTGTGGAAGCTGACCGTCAGCACGCGCTCAACAGTCGCGCATACAGCTATGGCCGCCAGTGAATACTCCCTGTAGACGCTTTAGAGCGGAGTTTTTAGGCGCCCGTTTCCGGCTTGAGCGGCGTCGCCGTCGCCGTCGCCGTGCCAGCGGCGTAACCGGGTGTTCCACTATGGGACGTTTCCCATAATAACGTCACATGTGACGTCACGTGTGACGTCACGAAGGTCACTCGTGAAGGTCACAACCTTCATAGTGAAGGTCACGTGAAGGTCGTGACCTTCACGAGTGACGCTCACGAGGGTCATGAGTGACATCACGAGGGTCACGAGTGACGTCACGAGAGAGGAGGAGGAGGAGGAAAAGAGGAGGGGTATAACCTCCTCTCCATACCCTCCCCTCCTCCTCCCTCAAAGCTGCGCTTTAATTAGGCATTACAGGGAATCGTAAACGTCTTTTATATTTTCGTTTCCTTTCGTACTCAGCCACGTAGGTTCCGTATCTGGTATGCGGGACGAATAAATAATAAAACATTTCCACCTGGAATATACGAGAAGCTATAGGTGAGGCAAAACAAGAACGTGTAAAAATCACGCATTTTTTGTGGGCACCCTCCAGCGACGTGGAGATATCAAAACGATACTTTAACGAATAACAGAAGTGACGACATTCAAGATGGCTGCGCTTATGTGAAAAAGGTGTATAAGGTTATAACTTATAGGTAATTTTCTAATGTGAATCAATTAAACACGTAAAATTAGGGATATCGCGAAATTTTGTCAACCGTGATATTCAACCACTAACTTCAATGTTCGGCTGTTTCAGCGTGCTCTCGAACTTTTGGCAAACTTCGACGAAGTTCGACTAACAGTAAGTGATGCCCTACTTCTACACAAATGTTGATAAAAAAAAGACACTTACCTGTAGTTCATGTCTTTTACAATAAAATTACAGGGTCCTAATCTAAACGGCGAGACCAAAACACCGTGATATCGCCGCCTGCTGCGATTGGTCACGGGTACGAATCTAGCCAAGCGCCGCAGGCGGCCAGGTCCTTGGTCCCGCCTTGTCCCGCCGTGTGGGTTAGGGCGCCGTATGTTTCCACAATATATAGACAAACATACGTACTTTTATTATGTAGTGTAGTTTATCAATGCGCAACCGTAAAGCAATAGGCCCGACAAATATTGCACTTTCCTTCCACCAGGTGGCGTCAACTCGTTTTCAGTGGGCAAATTTCTGATATGTGCGCCATCTAGCAGCTGTTGCGGATTAGCCGAGTCCTTCACTGTTTGGGCGCCTACTTTGTGCTGCTACTAGACCCGAGGGTTGCGCCTGCGGTCGGCGTGTACTCGACTGCAGCCCGTATATGAAAAACGACCGCTGCGTAAACGTTCGGTGTCGACTCGGATCCTGTCGCATGCTTGGTGCCCAAGAAATGGAGACCGCCAGTGCCACTCAAAGGACATTTAAAAAGTGCATCTTCTCCAGGAAGAGCACAAAATTTGAACTTCAGTCGACTATTTTTGTTTCTGAACCCTGTAATAGAAGTTTGGTCCAACGCGAAGCACGGCAGCTTCGCAGCATCTTAAGTTAAGATGCACCTTTATATGGTTTGGTGTGCATACGCCGAGTTTTACAAGTCCTCCATCCACGCGATCCAAGTAGGCACAACCAACGTACTTGAATCCCATGCTCTGCTGAAGGAGGCCTAGCACGTATCCGGACAGCCCCGCAAACTGCACCGTACCGTTCTCCATGACGGCCCTGGAAAACGGGAAAAGCTGCGAGACGCAGCCAGATGGGGTTAACCCTTTTTTACCTCCTCTTTCCAGACCATGAACTAAGAGCAGGGATGGCTTGCTGGTAAACGATGGAATCCCTTCCGAGGTTAAAGAAAGCTGCCATTCTGATTTCAAGGTCCCGTTATCGGCTCCGTGTGGAGAAACAACTTAGCGCTCCAGTCGATGTCACTCCACAGGCGAAATCCCTGCCTGTCATATTCTTTAATTCTCACTTAACATGACCTTCCAGGAGCTTCCTTTGCATGCCGCTGCTAAAGTACATGAATGTGATTATTTCAATTTAATTTTGAGCCTGTTTGCCCTCATTCATCGCGCAAAATCGCAATTGATTTATCGAAACGAGGATAAAATTACGGCATGGTTTCTATCTACAATGCTAGGTACTAAAGGTACCTAGCCTGGAACGCTATGCTTCATGCAATTTTTTCTCCTAACCGCTAAGGGTTCAAGTCCACAAACATTCAACATTTCTGTCACAGGGAATGTTGATCTGTGATTTGAAGTTATAAAACGTGCGGCCCTCTTCTGTATTCTCTCGAGCCTGTTTATGTAGGTACTCGTTGCGGGGTCCCAAAACGACCGAAGCGTATTCTAGAGTAGGTCGTATTAGAGTTTTGTATGCTGCAAGTCTTATTTCTCTATTGCTATTTTTACGTTTATGTCTAAGCATGCATAATATTCTATACGCACCTGCGCAGATATTATTAATGAATGGCCGCCAATTAATCTTTTTACTTATTGTTATCTCTAGGTACTTGAACGTTTCTGTTCTCGTCAGTTCTACATTCTCAATGTGATACTGAAACATATATACATCCTTCCTATTAGTAACGTGGGCATATGATGACATTTTAAAGTTAATTCCCATTTGCCATTGGAAGCACCATTGTTTAATATAATCCAAACTCTCATTCAATGGCCTGGTCTTCGAGTGTCTGAATTGCTAAATAAACGTAAACAATCATGTGCAAACAAGTTTATTTTTCCTCGAGGTTTAATTACCATTGAGATATCATAATATCTAAAAGAAACAAAAATTATCTCAACATTGATTATTTTGGTACACCTGAATTTACCGATAATGAGTCTGAAAGGGCTCCTCGAACTTCAACCGCCTGCGATCTATTTCATAAATAAGCCTCAATGCAACTTATGATATTTTCAGTGTTAGTGCTAAACATCTTAAGTTTGTTACTAACTTTTTTTTATGCGGAACACTGTCAAATGCCTTTTAAAAAATCGATGCTTACGACATCAATTTGTTACTTTAAATTCATGGCAGAGGCGAGATCGTGAAAAGTTTCTACAAGTTGGGTCGTTGTTGACAAACCTGTCTTGAAGTCGAGTGTCGTAAATAAAGCAAAGCTTTGCTGTCCAGGAACTTTTATAATATGTTTTGCAACTATATGCTCCATCTCTTTGCAGCAGGAACTAGTTAAAGACACTGGACGGTAATTTTTTTATTTGTAGGTCTTTGCCTCGTTTAAATATCGGTGCAACTTTAGCCCTTAACCAATCAGAAGAAAGACTACTTGTTTCTAGAGACTTCTTGAAAATTGTTTCGAGGTGGAATGACAATTATTCAGCGCATCTTCTCAGAAATTATCCGGGGATGTTATTCTGGTCCCTGAGCTTTTTGCGGATCAAGATGCGATGATCTATCGAAAATTTCCTCCTGCGTTATTATCAGCTCAGACATCTGAGGTGGTATCGGGCTCGTAGAAATTGGGATCTTTTTTGTTCATCTTCCTCCGTAAAAACCGATTGAAAAAATACATTAAACCTGTTTGCAATATCTTTACATCTC
The DNA here is from genome assembly GCA_037355805.1 of Ixodes ricinus. NCBI lineage: Eukaryota > Metazoa > Arthropoda > Arachnida > Ixodida > Ixodidae > Ixodes > Ixodes ricinus. The sequence goes on along the minus strand of JAZHYW010006093.1, from coordinate 22,384 downwards.
GTGACTACCGCATCATCTAGAATGATCCGTCCGATTTGCTTCTTTTATTACTTACGTACCTCCAGAATTTTTCTGGTTAACTCCACAGAAAGTCGTGTAGAGTGACCCCAAAGAACTTTTCTTTCGCTTCTTTCAGGAATCGTTTCATTGTCCTGGTATCTCTTGAATGACCTCACTCTTGTTATCTTTTTTTCGCATTCGTCTTATTTTAGGCTTGTTGTGAATGATTTCACAAGTAATTCATGAATTATGCTTTGATATTTGCTTTACACGTGTAGGAACATAAGTTTCAATACGGTACAAAAACAAATTCTTCAAGTAAAGCAACGTGTCGTCCACCCCATGGGTATAGGCATAGCCTCCTCTATACTCACAAAGCCTGGCAGTTCGACGACGGAGCCATAGAGTACCCGGTGGAAGATTTGGAGCGCGAGGATCTGGTAGCACAGAGCATCAAAGAGTCATTTTCTCAGGGAACCTGGACGTGAGTGCACAGCTTTTGCAGCGGCGAGGACCCGAAACACACTTGTTCGCTCGGGAGAAGTGTGTTTCGCGTCTCTCGCCACAGCGGCGCGCCAGTCACGTGGCTCTCCTCTCATCCATTGTCTGCCGCTCCACCTTTTCTTGTTCGTCGGCCACTTCTCGTGGCGATTTGCCAGGCTTTGTCAGTATATAGGAGGCTATGGTATAAGAAAGGTTCCTAAAATCACCCCGTGCCCTCTACAGGTGGTCAGGCATAGCAACCTCATTTGCCCTGTGAAAATCTTTTATTAAAGTTTTTCTTGCAGCCCATCGTTCTTTCCCGCGATTTAACATAATACTAAGTGAAAGCATTTGATGATGTGCTATGCCTTCATTTACAGCGGTGGAATATTCGATTATATTATCCGACAAAAATACAAAATCTAAGAATGTTTTGCTATGTTCAGTACTTCTCGTGTAGTCCTGAACTACTTATTTGAGACAATAATTAAACGCCATATCAAGCAATTTTTCGCAACTTGTATCATCCAAAGACCCAACCGAGAGCTGCACCCAATCAATACCGGGAAGGTTAAAATCCCCTGCAAAGATTAATCGAGTATTGCTGTTTACATGATCCCTTAACAAATTATCAAGATTCTCCAAAAACTCGGTCGGAGCGTTCGGCACTCTATAGGCAGCTAAAAGCATAAAATATATGTTACAAAAAGAAATTTCACCGAAAAATGTATCTTTCAACTCACAGTTTAACAGCAAACAAGAAATATTGCTTTTCACGACGTGTGACCTTGACGTCATTTTTTTTTTTTATAATCACCCATCGAATCGCAAAAACTTACTTTACGTTAGCAACGTTCAACAACACTCTAAACATACCAAAACAAATAGCTAATTGGCAACCCGAGCGGACTCCCGCAGTACCTTCTGTTGACACGCTTATGTTTCTTCGACGTCCGATAGATCGGTGAATCCCGGCTACGTTACGTTCGAGTTAGCACTGCATCGGCGCTGTTCCTGGTGTTGATTTAGCGCCGCCATACATGTACATGTGAACTGGCTTTTACTGCGTTCAGCTCTCACCAGCTGCTTGACCATTGGTGTTGGCGAACCGTCTGCTTTTCACTTACAGTGAGGCCGGTGATTCGGAGGCTGACGTTCTGGTACCGAGGCATTCTTGAAGAGATTGTTTCTAGTTCTGCCCTCTTGGTCGTCCCAGCGGGGCGTGTGACAATGCGGCGACAGAATTGAACGTCCGAGAAAGCTCCTTCGCTGCTGATGTCACCATGTAGACTGCTTGACTCCTTCCGTAGCCACCGTTTTTGTTTTCGAAGGGTGGTGCACGTTTGTGGACCACTCCTATACTACGTTCAACCCTGAGCTGACAGTGCGGTGGAAGCTACGTACTCCTTGGACCACTGACGCGTCTGCGTTTCGCCACGTGCTCACGCTCCCGTATGTGGAAATCAGGCCGTTGACTGTTCCCGTAAGCACGTTGCTCCCACCGTACTGTCACCATAGGGGCGAACGGAAAAGGTTCTGCACCATAGGTCGCTTATCTACCTGCTCTGTGAACAGAGGCAAAAAGATTTTGAAAAACAGTCTTATCTACAATTAGGAATTAAATTTTAATAAAGACACTCGTTTCAGACACCACGTTGATAAACCCGGGTCATTACGAACTCCTCGTTTCCGTGCTGTCCTCGCTCACTTTTGGTATGTCCATAAAGTAATTACTGATACTCCATAATTGTTCCTGCCAAGATTATTTTTATTGAAAACAGGAAACGCAGAAACCTTTAGCGATTTTCGCAACGACCCTTTCAATGAGTCTCCCGACTGATGTATCTCTGAAAAAAACACAAAAAACTATGAAGCTATCTCGTAAAAAGTAACAGTCTCGGATGGAACAATCTGCAGATAACAACTCAATAATAAAATGAACCATACTCGGGGACAACTTTAAGCTGCAGTCCAGTGAAAGGTACGGGCACGCGTGCCCTCTCCCAGAGTGAGCGCCGATTAAAGCTGTACATATTCTCTCCTCCTCTCCTTGCAAATGCCACCGAAAGTGGCCTCCGGGGATAGACAGCGTGGGCCCCGATCTCGATCTCAGGAAGTGCACCGACGAGCTTTCGTCGTCACTGGGGCGCAGCCGATAAGTGATCCCGGTAACGATAGTCATTTTTTTTTCTTTCTAGGTATTGTCTTTTTGTATCGCACACATACGCATGGGCAAAATATATACATTTCTTTTGCCTCGCACACTAGGGCTTACTCATAAACGTAAATCAATGGCAGGGATAAAAAGAAAGCGACAGGACAGACGCAGCAGCACGCTCCAATCCGTTGAGTGCCTATCAGTTGGTTCCGTGTTTTTGGTATATACGTGCAGATAAAAACCCAAAAAAAACACCGAAATGTTTTTTTTTGTTGTTATTTTTTGATGGGAAGATTGTAAAAGTTCGAGTTGAAGCTGCCCCTAATTAAAGGGGCTCTGACAACCCCCTCCCCCCCCCCCCCATTTTCGTTTCTTTTTTGCCAGGCTGTTTATTATGGTGTGAGAAGACTACCCAGTTAATATCTTGATACAGATCGAGTCATGTATATTTTTAACAAAGCCAAAAAAATGCATCTGCTCGGAACCGAAACCGAAACCGAAACCTGCGCACAGAGGTCGGAGAAGTAGAGAGGAGAGAGAGTGCCGAAGGTCACGTGGCTACACCCAAGCGTGCGCTCCCCCCCCCTCCCCCTCCTCGTTATTTTTGTTTTTTTTTTACGTACATGTCGCGCAGCAGACGATATGTGTTGCGGGAACCGTTTGCCGTGCGATTCCTTTGCAGCTGTGTTTGGTCCGCTCGCTGTTCTGCGTTCAAGATGAGTTGTTTTGTGCATTCAAAAGTTGGAAATGAGTAGTGAGTGCCCGTGGTGAATTCCCGTGATCGGCTCCGAAAAGAATACCCCGAGACGTTGCGTGAAGAGCTGCCTCCCATGTCCTGCATCCGAAAGTGGCATTGAGCAGCAGAGTTTGCACACGTTTCCGAAAGATCGACGGGATCGGGACCAATGGCTGGCTGCAATCAACAGGATAGTTTGTGGGCTGGTTGGTTGAACGAGATACTAAAAAACAGCGCAAAAAGACGGAACACAAAGTAGAAGACGGACACAGGAGATGCACTGACTAACAACCAATGTTTTACTAGAACTTCCACGCGCGTACAGTGGCACGCGCAAGCACACAGCTCATCTTTTTCTTTCGACAAATATAAATGCTAATAAAAATAAAATAAAAAGTGACTCTGAAATAAAATGTGAGAAGAAAAGAAAGTTCTGCAGCGGCGCAAGAAAATCTTAGGCCATAATGATGCCTTCACATCACGATCAGGACCCTAGTGGGACGTTGCAAAACGCGTGACCAAAATAAATAAAAAAATTACTTTGGACAGTGGCACGAGAAAACGCTAAGATCATGCCCTGCGTACACCCCATATTCACACCACGTTCACACCACGTTCAGCACACAAATCAGACCTTTACAGATCGCGTGTGACACTATACTAAGGACGGTCACAACTGAGAAATTGCAATTTCCTGTTGGTCAGATGCACTGACGCGACACTCATGTAGTGATCTGGTCCACAGGCAAGTATACGCGCCGCTTCCATGATCTCTCTCTCCAGCTTGCCCCTCATGCGTCCCACCACCTGGGTATCGTCCAACGCAGGGGAGCACCCACACTCCCTGCAGTGTATAGGCAAATGTGACCCGTGGCAACTGCCGAGCGAGGCCTCGTGCCCACGCAGCCTATCGTTCAAACAACGACCAGTCTGTCCCAACTAGACTCTACCACAGCTCAGAGGATCTCGTAGACGACTTCCTTGACACAAGGCACAAACTGCTTGGTCTGCCTCGTATCACAAAAGGGCCGTTCCTAGCTTTGGTCCCGCTTGACATCGCGCCTAGGAACGGTCCTTGTAATACGAGGCATGCCAAGTAGTTTGTGCCTTGTGTCAAGGAAGCCGTCTACGAGATCCCTTTGAGCTTCAGGGGAAAAAACTATTCTCTTCATAAAATAAATATGAATCTAACCTTGCTTAAATATTTAATTCGAGGTGAGGTCTTCTTCAAGCTTTTCAAACGACGGCTTAGCTATCCTACCGACACGCACAAGAGTTAGTGAGGTGTTCTCCGGTGACCTTTTCGCCGTGATTCTACTCGTCAGAGGTTTATCAGTGCGCACTGAAAACACGGCACCCTGCCTATGACTACGGCTTAATGTTATTAAGATTGTTGTTTTTTTTTAATTCGCGCGTTTTTTTTATATTTAATTTGTTTCACATATTTGCTGTGAATTTTCGAGGTTAGACAAAAACTCGTTGTTTATCGGCACTTACATTGAAAAAACAAAAGACACAGGATTAGGATTGCCCAATTTTCAGAGAACATTTGGCATGAACAGAACATTTGGAAAACAATTCCCGGTACCGTTAAGAGAGGGAAACGATGGGTATGTTGCCATAGAACGGAGCAGCCTCGCGTACCGACCAGTGAGCGTTCTATAAATGAATCTCTAGGTGTAAATTTTCTTCCCCTAAAGCTCTGGTTTTCCTGATTCAAGGACAGCTCCAGTGGACCTTGTTAGAGAGGCTACATTGCAAGGAGTTTCCAACTGGTCGTTCGGGGTCACGTGGTTTATGAGCCGTGTTTGCAATACGAGCTTCAACGAGATGACGTCCATTGTCTGGAAGCTTCTCGGGCTTTCCCTCTCCCCGCGCGAGAAAGAAGCACGCGCGCACTTGCGACCATTCTCTGCAGGAGGCGTTCGCCATGAAAGGGGCCATGAAACGATTAATTCATTTTCACTAAATACTATTCAGAATCACTCCATATCGTTAAAAACCGAAACAAAAACTTGCCGTAATCTTTTTTAAGCACTGGTAGTCGGCAAATAAATTCTAGAATTATGAGCATCGCTCGTTCTTTCAACTAAGAGCCAGAACAAACGGTCACGTGGCCTGGTGCCTATCCTATACCGCCAATGTTAATCATAGTCACGCGCTGGAGTTGGCGAAGTAGAAAACGTGTGCTGAGCTCAAGGTATTCTTAGAGTTCGGATATACTCATCACCGGAGCGGTTCGACACAAGCCACTACCTGAGTGACCGCCGAGGCATTGAACATTTCGAGCCGTAGACGAGTGCTCACGCAGTTTTTGTGTCTGATCTATGAGCCGTGCTCGACTGTCGTCAGGCGGGTGGTTCCGATCACAGAATTAAGTCATCAAGATTCGTGAAGGCCAGACTGAAAGAAATAGTCCCAGCTTATCCTCGCAATTGCATTGCGACCAAGAAGCTTCTGAATCAGTGGTGATCTGTGCGAGTATACTTGGGCTAGAATACGACCAGAACGGCTCTATAAAGTCATAAACATTCTAACCCGGTTTCGTTTCATGGTTATAATGCAATTAATTCAAAGGTGCAAGCGAACTGAACAGAGAATGACAATAATGAATCGTATTGTTATCGTTTCATGACCCCTTTAAATTGAAAAAGCTCTCCGAGGTCCGAGATGGACCCTCTCTTCAACCTAGACTCTCTAGACCAGGGGTGGCCAGGCTGACCCGGCCTAAGAGCCGCAAACAAAACCACGAAAAGTTCCAAGAGCCGCATGGAAGAGGAAAAGCAGAAAAAGGGGAGGTTGACCTTTCACAGCAATAAACGAAATTCGAACTATTTTAAATCTATCCGAGTCAAAAGCAGTCCTACTGTATGTAAGGTAGCAGTAGCACAAGACTATGAAACCGCTACCTGTCTCGATTTAAAACGCGTTCCATTTCTCTTTTTGGGGAAGTGCTTGTGTGACCTGGAGGGAGGCGGGTGTGTGTGTGTGGGTGTGTGTGTGTGTGGGGGGGGGGGGGGGGAGGGGGGTAATGGAGGGGAGCCGCGAGCCGCACTTTAACACGCAAAGAGCCGCATGCGGCTCGCGAGCCGCTGCTTGTCGACCCCTGCTCTAGACCTTGTGCCAGTCACGAACGCTGTCTGGGAGGTTGTAAGCGAACTGCAAATGAAGGGTAGCCCAAAACGTCTCTGTCCGTTAGAACACACTGTCATCGTGACGTTGTATCAATTTCAATTGATTTTTATGCAGTGTAAACGCTACACATTTAAAAGGAAAAATATATACCTGCAAAGATAGATGCTGGCAATCTGGCTGATGCGGAAGTGTGCTTTCTCAAAATGGCGACAGCGGGAAGCGAGTCCATAGAAGAGGGTGTGCTCCTGCGGAGAAAGTTACTAGAAAAAGTTTATCCAGGTTTCTTTTATTTTCGCCCAATTTTGATAAAACCGTCCCGGGGGTTCATTTTCGGGGTTTATTTGTGTTTAACGAAAACATAAAAACCTATTTATACACCAACTGAATTCTGCTACGTCACGCCGCGGTGGTGGAGCGTCGGGCGCACTTACGGTCTGGGGCTTTGGGAGGATGTCAATATAAGGGGCGGCCATTCCCGTGTTGTTTTGGAATAAACTGGATTAAAACCGGCCCTCTCGTAAAATGCCATGACTGGGGCTCTACCAAAAGTGTCGGGAAAGTTCGAAGATCAGTTTTCATGTGTTCTCTGCCTGCTCGGCTCGTCGGAGAACGTGGATAGGTGCCTCGAAAAGAGACACCAGGCACAGTCGAACCACTATTGCTTGGGCGGAGAGCACGCTGGGTTAAATTCAAGGATACTTGTGGTCGTCAGATTTACTTGTTTTCTTCCAGCATGATCGTCGGAAAACTTTCAAGTTGACCGGACCACCCACGGACCACTTCCAGTGCGTCTTCACGTTCAAACGGCCGTCTGCTCTTTCAAACTAGGTCATACATAATACAATACTCATTCAGTCAACCAGGCTTTAGACGGAAGAGAATTATTTTCTTATTTCTTTTATTTTTCTTGGAAAGTGTGTATGTTTGTAACAAACCCCACCGCCTCAGCAATATAGACCCCTTTCGAAAGTGTGACAACTCTGTGCGCCTCGGGCAACAGTGTGCGCGCTCTCCATGGTGAAGGAATGTTTTTGTATACCAACGTATACGTATACCGTATACCAACGTTTTTGTATACCAACGCAACGTATACCTTGCTAACAGAAATAGTGAAAAACACAACGCAGTATAATGCAGAACCAATATATTATCCTCATTAAGCAAATGCATGCGAATTCGTGAGGTTAGCCAAACGGTCGCGGCACCGGACGGTCCGATAGGTATATATAAGTACTCCCTGCCGTCCGAATTTGTCAGTGTATCCATATTGCGTGCAGACCGGGACACAGCACTGTGTTGGCATCTTCACTGATTCTCTGGAGCGCGTAAACTGTCCTTAAAAGAATACATGAAGCGCCTAAAGGTCGGTTGGCACACAGCAAGGCTGCGACCTGCTTTCCTTCACCATGTCACGCAGCCGCTGACCGCCTCGTTGTTGCCATGGTTACCATGCCGAGGCACACTGTTGCCGGGTTTTATGCAAGGGGTCTTCTGCGCACGCGCGAGCGCCCGATGCCAAGCGGCGGAAGTCGGTACGAAAAATCGAGGAAATTCGGAAGGAGGCTGTGGATCAGCGAGTAGAACACGTAATTGCAACATATTTATAAATGTGTTACACAAAAAAAAAAAAGTGGACGGAAAGAAAAACACGACGTTTGGGTGGTCGCCGCGGATGCTCCTCTCCGTCCGACCCGATCCATCCGTCTGCCTTCGACGTCTGGAGCCGGAGCCTCAGAGCGTCCCTTTTTATTAGCCCCGTGCGCGACCGAAAGCGTCGCTGTGGTCGGCCTTCCACGATTGGCCGAACGCTGACTATGACGTCGGAAAGGGGATTTATCATCGACGGAATAAGAGGAATGAAAGAACTTCAATTTTGACGGTGTTGGCAGTGTTTCTTTGAGAGCGCAATGATTTCAAGCTTCCACCATGCTATTTACAAACACCATCGAACTTGTTGTTCGCAAGGTAGTGACGTCACAAGGGGGAACCATAGAGGGCGCCACTAAAACATCTCGCCGCTAATTACCTCAGCCACGGTCGTCCACGCGCAGCAACACGGCATGTCCACGTGCGCCACCGCGTGATCCCGGAAGCTACTCCTCCGGGCGACGCCCAGGCCGCGGTTATTTAGCTGAAGGCCCCGATTAAAGTCGCGGCGGGTACGCGACGCAGCTCAGAGAGCGAAGAAACTGGCAGCATAGCTCCCATTATCGATTGGTAGCGCAGGTAGGTCCCTTCCTCGATTCTTAGTTCGTGCAGCCACCGCCTGGTGCCGTCGGTATTTGGAAAAGGTCCATTGCAACAAGTGTTCGTCATCAATAGTTTTCGTTAGCCGCGTGTTCGAAGTAATAAGAAAACGCTTTTGGATTGATGTTAACTGCGACGAAATATTAATGGCCAACATGTATAGTTTATTTATACACGCCATTTTGTTCCGCAGATCTCATGACTTGCTTCATCGAGTTGAACGGATGCGGGAGCCACGTTATATGCTTTTGCTTGAAGATTGTCACCTGAACTAACAAGTAAGAAATATCGGGCGTGTGCATGCATGACACATTCACTTGCTCGTTCGCCACTCTCACTCAAAATTCATATAATTATTCCATGTAGATATAAAATCCGCTACCATTCCTGGCCCCCCAAAATCAAGTCCCGACTACAATAAATACAATGTTTTGCCTGTAATTAGATACTGTTGAATTATGACCCGTATTTCCTTCAATCCCCCCCCCAAATATAATACTTAATTGTTCGTACCAAGTGTTTACAAAAATTAGCAGTTATTTTCTTTTATTGCAAAAATAAACAACTCAGTGTCCAAGGCTCATCCTCCGCCCAAATGTACAGCTAGTGCTTTCAACCAGATACCAAAGTTTCAAAACTAACCGTCATTTAATTCAAATATTATAAGTGATTTTCTAACACTTTCAATGCAAAGATGGTGGACGACGAAGCTCGCGAATGCATAGAGTTTAATGATGTAAGTTACCAAAAACCGGCGAAAATTGGCCCATCTTTCCATTGAATTTCTTTCAAATAATTAATAATAACTTTTGAATAAGGTGATGGTTATTTCTCAAACTTTGGGATCTGGATCGGATCGCTAGGTAAATTTGGTAGGAGAATGATTGTTGGGCGATGCATAGTTAAATTTTCCGGGGGAAAACAACATTTAGGGTAGGGGGAGGGACACTCAGTAGTGAGAAATGGCTTACTTAAAACACATGAGGCCTTCAATAACTAGAATAACCACATCCTATTTTGAGTATCAAAGTCCTTGTGTGTTTTAATTCGAAAAAATATTAGAATAGACAAAATGCCTTTATATGACTACAGGAGATCCCGCGCGATGACTTGGCCACAAAACACCCACGAGGCGTGCTGTTGCTATCCACTGGGGAAGCTAAAAATACGTTAGCGAAAACGTTATCAGCAGCATAGTCTGAGCATGGGATTGCTCAGGATTCTGTTTAGACCTTATCATCATTGAGCCACAGCATCTGCAATATGTGAACACGTTGTATGACCATGCGTTGTCGGATGTTGTACTCGATCTGGAACTGATTGGATGCTATCTCAATTGATGCACAGTTTGCGCGGCTTGAATTTTAAAATTTGACCAAAAGGTATTGCTTCTTTGACCATACTTAAAATGAAAGAAAACGCAAACATCAAGCCTGACGATTTTTTTTTCAAGTCATTCTACCATTGATGCGTTTCAAGATGAAAAGTAAACTGATGTTTTTTCCACCCGTCGGGGATCACTTTTACCGCTCACTATTTTGTCACTTCTCAAACTACTGCACAGCGACTCTTCTGTGATAAACTTCATTGTGCTTAATAAAATTTAAAAAATATATATTTTAAGATATGTTTACAAGAAATGTCGAACATTCTCTCTTTGATAATGCTTTGGCTAAGTTTGGCAAGGTCTTACATGTGACCTATTTATAATATTTTTATGAACTTTGATATCACCAGAAAGCTCAAACAAAGCTATTTTTATAGCGTAGTAGGTTCCATTTTACCCTCTTTTTTCTTAAATAAGTGATTAATAAAGAATAAGAAGTTATTAGCTGCCGCTATAGCGGCACTGGCTACTAATTTTTTTTTCTCGCTAGCATTTCTTATTGCTAGCAAAGGTATGATGGTTCTTTATCACAAAATATAAACGTATGATATAATTTTTATGGCCTCAAATAAAGCTGAAATCTTGTTAGACGTAAGTTGGAATACAACAAGCTTTGTGGCGAAGTAAAAATAACTTTTACAACGCGTTATGCACAATTTTAGTTATTTTAAATTACATGTTAAGTACTAATGTTAGGCAACTAGCTATATTCATTTTATAATAATAGCCAGAATAGCAACCATGCGAGGAGGCAAGAACAACACACGACTGACAAAATTCAAGCTTTAATTGCGGTGACGTAAACAAATGCCTTCATTTTCATTCACATTTTCTAATAAACCACAATCATAATTTGCTACTCATAAATAATCAAAATAAATAAATTTCGACAAAGATCGGTTTTAATTTTTTTTAATTTTCAGCACATTTGCTAATTTAAATTTATGTAACATAATTTTACTTTGTACATATAACATCGAATTTGTATTCAATAAAAAAGCAAAGTTAGTTTCTATGCAGATATCAAGGATATTGAAAGAATAAAAGGGACAGCCCTATTGGAAAATCTCATTTGTATAAGAAGTTTCTTGTGTCCAATAAACACATACGAATTACACAAGATATATAAGAACATATAGAAACCATATAAGAAACTTTGGAGAAACTCATAACAAACTTCTCCTAAGTTTTTTATATGGTTCTTACATGTTCTTATATATCTTATACAGTTCGTATACAGTTTTTATATCGTTCTTATATGATCTTAGATATCTTGTATGAATCATATGTGTTCAGATGGACACAAGAAACTACTCATAGAAATGGCTTTTTCAACAGGGATGTTCGACGCTCGAAGCCCTGCCTAAAGAATTGCCACGGCGAGACGACGTCCAAAAAACACGGGAGAGAAACTCAAAAATACTGACAGAACATAAACGTTGGGTAAAAATGAATAAAGATGTCAAAGAGAAACGATAAAATTAGAAGTTCTAAACGAGTGTATATACAAAAGAACCCTTCTTATCTCCCATTCAGTACAGCAATCGGCGAGGAATTAATAAAAATGACACGTAGCCTGCTTATTGCTCAAACAAAATGATATATGGCGGAAACTTTTTTGAAACGTGTCATTCACTCGCCTTTTTCTACTGTGTTGAATCGAATGGCCAAAGGAGAGTTTTGTGTGAGCCGAAAATCTCAAATAACATGCCGAAACCACGGCCTTCGATATTCTTGGCGCGCAAAACTTTCTTCGGGGCATTCCAAATGCTCGTTTGCTCATCAGAAGGAGCGTATCATGGCCTCCGAGATTTTGAGCGCGCTCTGCTCCTGCCTGTCCAGACGCTCGGCTGCCCAGCAGGAAAATCGAGCCGAGCCAGTTGTCTAGACCTTCCGCATGCGGCGTTTAGAACTAAACAAGAAAGGGAAAGATGATTTCCTCAAAACACGCTGTCTACTGTGAGCCCACGGCATGAAGCTTGCACCTTTATTGTTCTCATCACAAGAATAAAAAAGACAAGTCGATCTTTTTTTATTCGTAAGTTTTATCTCGCTGCTCCAGTCTTTCCGCTGTTTCGCTGGTTGATACCTCAAAAACGCAAGATCGGAAGAGGGGGAGACAGCTGGGAGTAAGACGTGTTTTTCTCGTTGTCAGAGAGCTCTGCCGGACCCGTGGGACACGCCATGTCTTCGATCGACAGGTAGGTCACGCGGCTCGGTTACTGCTCTCGCAAGCTGGAAGTCTTCAGAGCCTGCTTTCGCGAAGACCGCCGCTCCGGCCAACACGGGCTCCAACCTCTGGACCCCAACCCCATAGGATTGCTGGACTTCCTGCACTGCCGGAACTTCCGGCGGCTCATTGCAAGCCGGGCATGCAGGGAGTCCTTGCCAAGAGCTCGAGACCGGCCAGCTTGAAGTCAGCAGCCCATGGCTGCCCCAAGAAAGACCACCGTAGCGAAAACTGAGGCAGGCCTAACACTCTTCGTCCTTTTCAACCGCAAAATCAACCACTCACTCCTCGACCACAAGCTCCATTTAAACCATCATCGCTATTTCTTTTAAAAATTTGTCTGTGCAATACCATCTCATCATTGCCCGCAGGGGGCACCTGCGTTGGTAGGTGTTTGGTGAGTGGCGCATACACGATCGGTACCGCTTCGCACGTACAATACCTACATAAGCTTGGCTAATGCTACGCCAATGCTCTGCCCAGAGCGTCGTGTGCACTAGAGCACGCCATTGTTACTGAACAATATTTACATTCTGTTCCACGCATTCATGTTTCCGGAGAAAAGGGTATTCTGGTGGCTTAGCCAAGCCCGGGGTAGCTTTGGACCTTCGGGGCCCCCCGGGTGAGGCAGTACACCACTTCGGCCCCCACTTCTTGTAGACGGCTGTCCTGGCTAGGCCTGACCAGGATGATTCAGTCAGACGTCTTTCTTCTCCTTTCCTGTCTTTAACTTTTTCCTTCTTATCCTTTTCTTTTTATTTCGCCTTTTTTGGCGGCCTCGGCTAACCCTGGGTGGCGAAAGAACTCTGTCTTATCCACACTTGGCATAGCATCCCGGTAGGACTGGCTCTGAACACTGTTAAAGAAGTCATATCTGAAGATGACCTCTTGAATCCCCCGAAGATGAAATCGTAGATGGCATTCGTGACCAAGGAGTCATTGCTTGGAAAACGAATTTCTTTTTGTCGTGACATCCCACTTTCTTAGTTGGAAAAATTAACCTAATAAGTACTATGAACCGCATACAACATATCTATAACATATTCAGTAGAACCAGTATGGGCGTCTTCAACTCAGACAGAGATTCAACTTTTTAGGTCTTCTCGACCAATATTTAACTATTTATAGATTATGTAAAAAGATAATTGGAGTGAGCTCTGTGTTAGTTGTTTTTAATCTACATTCCTTATTTGTGTCCTAGTTTTCTGGCTACCTTTGTTATATAGCGCCATCTTACCTAGTTTTCTTCGACTGACATAGTAATATAGTCAGTGTATAACGACATTATTGAGCGGGCACCGACATTTCAAATGCGTTTTTGATCGCATCAAATAAACTGATGATGATGATAATGATCAGGATGCACGACGGTCAAAAAGTGAAGACAAAGCATGTCTTTGCTGACTTTTGAGCTGAGGACGTTTCCAGAATCAGTCAAGGCATTAAGTCTAAAACTATAGTGCACGGCCGTATGTGCGAAACCCTCAACGTTGCTTTAATTGTCAGAAGTATCGCCATAGCGCCCAGAGCAGCCGTGGAAAGACAACGTGTGCCAAGTGCGGCAAAACCTATCACCCAGCAGGGAATCGCTCAAATTCACCATGTTGTATGAACTGCAATGAGCCTCACACAGCTTATTCCCAGTCTTGCAGAAAATAGAAAAGGAAAAGAAATAATATAACACTCAAATTGAAGAAGATGATCTCGTTTTCCGAAACCAGGAAGCGCGTTCCGTCCTGCAGAGGGGGACTTTCTATTGGTGAAACGTGTTGGCGGCGTGCTATCAAAGTCTTTGGTAGGAAACCCAGGTCTGTCCTAAAGTCCTGGGAATTCCCCCACCTTCCCCTGCTTTAAAGAGGTTGGTTCCACGACACCATTTGTTGTTGGAATCAAAGGAACTAAAGGGTCCTGCAAATGGTGCAGAGGCAAGGGATGGCTCTGTGCTAACGGAGGGGAGACAAAAGACAAAAGGAGAGGCGGCAACCCTAGCCTCAGAGAGAAGGCACCGGTGCCTCCTAGATTCCAAAAGACGGGTCATCGAACGATGTGCCTTCCTTGCTTACTTCAGACCCCTCCCAGGAGGAGGAGGGTGTGTCTCGTATTCACCTTGGAAGAAGCCCAAACATCTAAGGAGGTGCACGTGCCAGCCGTTCCCTCCGCAGTTCAGCCTAAGGAAATGCGGTTGGAGCTTAGTGAACCCCCACCCCATTCGGTCCCTCCCGGTGACGCCATGGTTAAACAGTCATCTCAGAAAAACTCAGTCCGGGAGTAACCCTACCCAAACCGCCTCAGGGGTATCTACGGCAGGTATTTTGTTTTGTTGTTACTTTAAACCGTCTTTAACATGAATAAGTATAGTTCTATTCAATGGAACTGTGGGGGTCTCCTGCAAAATATTGATGACCTTCATTTCTTTTGGATGAGCCTCAAGCCCATTGCAGTATGCTTGTAGAGGCGCCTCTAACAACACCTATACAAATGGTTTAAATCGTCACCGCGTTTTTGAAAGGATCGGGATCCAGACCATTCTTTTGGTGGTGTTGCCATTGTTGTAGGAGTGCCATAGCGTGTGGAAGTACTTCTGTGTGCATCGCTGGAAGCAGTTGAGGCACGGGGTCTTGCTGATCGGCTCATTACGGTTGCGTCCTAGTATTTACCACCTCATTGTCAACTGCATCTTCCATGAACTTCAAGGGTTGATTCAGCAACTTCTAGGGACATTTTTATTCTCTGGCGATTTTAATGCTCACAGTCCCATGTGGGCCGTAAGCGCCTTGACTCTCGTGACGCTGTTAAAGAAAGCTTTTACTGGCTTCAGAGGTATGTCTTTTAGATAAAAAAGAACTAATGTTTGTGTAGTTCCACTCATAATTGCCTTCACATCCGTCGACCTCTCCATTTCATCATCATCCTTACTTCCTTGTTTATTTTTCTTTAGGTTTTAAAACAACCCTTTGGGAGCGATCATTCCCTGGCTGACAATTAAAAGCATTGTTCCTTAGTCGACATCTTCATCCGTGTCACGGATGCAATCACTGTTCAATCGCTTTGACAATGCAGGTATTTAAATACTGAGTGATTCTTCTGTTTACAGCAAGCAATTGCATGAGGATCCTTCCCTATCTGTGATGTGTGTTTATTTATTTTTGCGCAGTTAATTGGGCGTTTACTCGTTCTTTGTGTACCAGGAAAGAGACCTTCGAGGTTATTTTGGTCACACGAAAATAAAGATTATTATTATTATTGATCTTTTTATTATTATTTCTATTAGTAATATAATTAAAACGGAACCCTTGGGTGGAAATTGGACAAAGTCATCTGGGCACTCCTTTAAACTTGATGCCACGCGTTTGACGCCTATCACTTTGCTAGCGCGAAGATGTTGTCGGCCCTCGAAGCCGAAGCCGACAATGTGTGTTAGTGGAGCAAATCATAACGTTGCCAACGCCAAGACGCCATTCTTCGCACCTCTAACAACTTACCCAGAGAGGTGTAGGCCATGGTGGAATACAAAAGCGTAGCACTCTTTTGTAAAAACAATGGGAAGTCGCAAAAGCATGCCGAAGTCAACGGTGGACGGTGACGCGGACGGCCGAGTCCGGATGTGCAGAGCGCGTTTTGTGCACGTATTGATAGATGGCGTTGGGAGGAGCATCGGAAGCTGTAGCCGACCAGCGAAAGAAAACAGACGACACGCAGACGAAACCCGTCGGCAGCAAAAATGACGTCGTTATGCAGTCACTTTTTTTTTCCTTTCATTGTCCGCACCCGGTGCATAGTCCGCACCTGGTGCTTAGTCGACGCGAAAATCTTCTCATAGACGGCACACCTTAGCAAATTTACAAATGTATACTTTATTAGTTCGAAAAGAAGCCTATAATATGCAGAAATCATTGCATAAAAATACTCTTTCACTCACAAAATCCGCCTCGTCTCGTCATAATCAACGATATTGAAAAACAAAAATCCTGTATAGTCCCCACGCGCAGATAGATCCGCACAGCCTAAAATTTTAAGTTTTAAACATGTATAGTCCGCGGAATATAGTCCGCAGAATATAGTCCGGAAAATACGGTACATTCCAGAAAGATTATATTCAATTTTAATAAAGCACGGTCGTCGCGAGCAGTCTCGAAAAGGAGGTAGAGCACTCTATCAATGCGTGCGTCAAACACGCCCCGCCGCACGTCTCGGCCGTCTGCATCGACGTCCGCCGTTGATCCTGGAAAGTGTTTTGGCCCTATTTCTCTACAGATAGGGAGCTGCGATTTGTACTTTACAAGATAGACTGCACTCTAAGAAATTCTCGCGCGTCAACTTCCCCACAAAACACTCAAAGTAGCCAATCTCTGCGATCGACGAAATCGAGCTCAGCGAATCATGAGACGGAACATCCGTTTAGAGCTAAAAATCAGGTCTGCACTGTGGCATGAAGCAATGCGCTGCTGTACTTGCATTAATGTCACGTCAGCGCAGACTTCATATTTTAGCTCTAAACGTATGTCTCGGCCTCATGCATTCGCTGAGCTGATTTCGTTGATCGCAGAGATTGGCTCTCTGAGTGTTTTGCGGATAAGTAGACGCGCTGAGTATTTCTAGAGTGTGACCTGTGAAATACATATCTGGCGGAAAATTGCGGTTGGTAGGTGCAGGCGTCAATTTGTAGCGCCCATTTTAGATCGAGCCGGGTTATTTGAGTTACTCTAGACTTCAAATAAATATGGCGATGTGCGTGATTTTGCGGGGTTTCTAGAGCGCGACGAAAATGCTCAAGCGTGGCTGTTTTCTCGAAGAAATATAAGAAACAAGCTACCTTCGGCTAAAATGATTGATCTAGATCAATCATTTTAGCCGAAAGTTCTTAATGCAAGCACTGCTAACGTCCAGCAGATATGCCAGCACGTGGAATGCTTTCTCGAATAAACCCAGATTTTTCTTCCACCAGCATTCGATGCCATCAAATTAATCGAAAATTTCAATACTAAAAGTCCTAAATTTGAATCACATTATTCGGGCAATTACTAATCAATTCAAATTCAAAACTAAATAGTTCGCAAACCCCTGCTTCTGAGTTCAAAACACAATTAAAATAAAACCAACACAAAACAAATTTAATACGTACACGTGCAAATTTGTTAACCCGGACGCAGCTCTTAAATTAATACACTAAGCAAACGCTTTCAACCATCATAACTATTTGAATAACAACCCTAGAGTTTACAAGTAAACCAGTAAAGGAACGATTGTTTATTCGTCCTCATCGTCCTGCCATCTTTTCGTTATCAGGCCATAAAATCTCAAATCAAGCTAGTTTATTTTCCTACCCATCGGAACTACTTCACGTGCCATATATCGAATCGACAATGCACTGAGAATGCGGCGAGGACGCCTCACATTTGTCGAATGTTTATTGAAGATATAAGTATCAACAATAATTTAATTTCAAGATTTCGCAGCTAACTCTTTTCCCCTGAAGAGGAGCTTGTGCGAAATCTTGAGAGTTACTGATATGTCTCAAAATTGGTTCAACGCGTGCTAACTGGTAACTTAAATTACAGGTCAGGATAAATATATTTCGCGAAGTTAATAGATATGTAATCTTGATCTAAAAGACTCAACCAGTCTTACTGAAAACGTTACTCAGGTGTTCAAATATGGCGCAGAGGGGAGTTAGTACAACTTATTCGCGACGTGTTACAAGAAGCTTCATGGTGTGAGAAAAATGCTGGTTAAGCTCACGCAAACAAAGCGAAAAACACGTGCGCAACATATTGTGTATTTTGGACTGCCTGTTCGACTTTCAATTTATAAAAGTGGCTTCATCCCATTGGAGGCAGGGGGAAAATGTGAACGTTGGTTTTGGCATCACCTTCATTGGCGGCTTTCTCAATAGCTATTTTTATTTAAGAAATATTAAATAGCTCGCCGGAAAAAAAAATAAAACCCGGTTATTTCAAAACATGTGTTCAGCTTGGCTAGCTGAAAACAGCGCCGGAGATCCCCGGCGTAGTTCACATTGAATCGGGACACTTTCAGCTTCCTTACCTTAACTTGAACGGTATCCAAGTGGTCGTAGTAGAGTGTTTCTTCTGATCCTCGTTTCCAATTACTCCTGGAGAATCGAGATTCTCTAAGGGTGCCAGTTAAAGGGGTAAGGAAAGAAATGACGTGGCCGCGAGCTCTCTACTCTTCGCTTCAAAATCGACCAGCGAGAAGCAGAATGCGTATCGCGCTCGTGGCGTCAATGGCTCCTACACAGTCAAGGGTACTGTAGTTGCGAGCGTTGCTGCTTGGTGGCGTCAACGCGTGACAATCTCGCCTAGTAGGAATATCCGAGGACTGTACGCCTGCTCAGTCGTCCCCAATCGCTTTCGCAGCAAGAAAGCCAGAGAAATGTTTGAGGCAAAAGTTTAATAGGAAAAGGAGACACATGCATTAGTACACCATCATATAATAAATAAATAATAATAAATTGTTTTTATTTTTCTCGTGCCCACAAACAACCTCTCGGTTTACAGTGTGGTGCACTAAACATACGTGGAGTAAAACCTAAAAAATACAGGAAACAACAAAGTAAAATCAATCAAAGTCATGCAACATTATCATAATGCCAAAATTGAATATTGATTAGTACACAGACATCCAGTCACGTAGATGGGATATAAACTCTTGAGTGCATAAAAATATGTCGAGGTTAAATTTCTTTGAATCAAATGCAATTTGTAACCTTGACAACGGGATTACAGCGGACAAGCAAGATGGCTGCTATCACTGTCCGAGAAAGAGATAGGTACCACAACCTTTTTTCTTAATCTGACTGCTTTTCTCTTTCTAGCTCTCTTTTTCACAATTTTACATTTTTAATTTGTATCTTTTTTTAAATTTACAAATATTTTTTATGTTATGTTCGAAAGTATTTGGCATTTTATTTTTGGCTTTCAACTCTCATTTTCGTCATTTCACTTTTAATCATTAAACAATCAGTAGATAGTAAGCGCTTGTCCTGTCCGTATCTTTGTTTTGTGTTTGTCCTTTGCGTTTTTGTATTGTAAGACTCGTACGCCGTATGGTCTAAACATAGCTTGCCCGTAACGTCATTCGCAGCCATGCCCGGTATTTTTATGTGCCACGAGGGTTCAGGTTCACCGTGCTAGTTTCACATCGAAGCTCGAGGGAACCAGTAACTAGAAAGAACCATCAGTACACAGCAATGGCGACATCTGCAAGCTACGTATATAAGGTAATCACTGGGTATCCTATTTGTGCGCGTAATTTCCAGCGGATCCTCCGGTAGGGTATGTTTGGTCAGGCATAGGTCCTCGCATCTTCAGGTCAAGCTCATACCTAATGTCTGCAAAGAACGGCGATCTTCATGATGTGGAATGCACGTTGTCGAAGCACTGTGGAAGCTAACATATACAGCGTGGTAGACTCGCTAGCGCTTTCCGCCAAGTCACATTCAAGACTAAGTAACTCCACGAGAGAGCCATACTGCCGCAAGCTGGCACTGCTTTTTAGAGGCCGATGACGGTTTGGCATTCCAACGGAGCTGCACAGACCACCACCAGGCGCAATCTTGAAATCTGTTCAATCGTTTTAAAAGTAGATTTTCTTGACTTTTCTGTGGGCAACCCAAAACCAATAGTTTATGCTTTGGGGCTGCCGCCACAACATAGACCATATCTAAACAAAGGAATGAAAGCAAACATTTCGCTTCCCCACCCCTTTAAGCTATATGCGCGGAAGCGAAAGGCCAGTATGAAAATACCTAATGAGCGGCGGCTTGAGGAGCAGCTAACGCAGACACAAAGTAAAGAAACAAATACAGTGATGTCTCGTTAATATGGTCACCTCAGATCCCCCCAATAAAGCGTCCATAATATAAGTTGTCTTTAATAACGAGACAAAAATGCACACATTTACTCAGTTCGTAACTGAAAATGTTGTCTATAAACCGGGGTGCTCATATTAGAAGTTTGGGTAATAACAAGACATGACTGCACTCCTTTCTTCAGGAAGGATCGATGATCTGTAATGTAATACTGTGAAGCTGTGAAGTTCATTTTTATTATCTTTCGTATACAAGCATTCCGACGCCAATAGGTTCAGTAGTTGCTTAGAATGGACCAAAACGTTGCTATAGGAGATGCATGGACTTTTCTACTGTGATATCCCCCTATGCGCGAAAGACAAATGAGTGAAAAACGCTTGGCAGTCACGCCTCTCTAAGCGGCGTAATCAAAGCAACCGTCACTGATGCTGTGGCGTGGCTGCACTGAATTCGACCGCGTGATGGCATCAGCGGCGGCGCGTACGTGCCACAGTTTTCCCTCACGTGTGCTTCACGCTTCAAGTTGAAGATGTGACTGGGACGCGGCTATGAGCCCGGTGCCTGGCCACTTCGGCGAGGAAAGCCGTCAGGGCCATACAAGAACCCGCCAGGAGTATTTGCATGAGTGCGGCCACGTCTTGAAGCCTGAGTGGCGCGACGCTAGACACGGACCGCGCCGGAGACCCAATTACGCCGCTGGAGTTGTGCCGGCTCTGTTCCATCATGAGGTGCTTCCACCGCTGAGGGAGACCGGACTCGGTGATCCAGCGGCTCCTGTGGAAGGAAGTTGTGCCACGCAGTGATTACCGTCATCTCTGATCACATTCCCAGTCCGCTCGACCTTACGTTCGTGCCAGATATTCTCCATTTTACTCCAAACACAAAACAGCCGACGGCGCGAGTTAATGTGACCGATCAAAAAGCCTCAAAACCACAAAGCAGTGGGCCTTCCTTGCACATGACTGGATTAGCAGTTGTTGAACACGTCCAGACACAAGACAAACACCAAGATGCTGAGCTTGTGAAGTTCATTGATTCGTCCTATCAGCTCGGAACGTCGGCTACATTTGGACTTAATTTGAAACTAATTATAGACGCCATCTTAAAAACATGCTTTTGTTCACACGAGTGCTTGCTGAAGACGTCATGTAATCAAGCATGTGTGCACATGTTAGGATGAAATGTCGTAGTTACGAAAATATTATCAAACGAGGTGAGATGAATCAAATAAATTGAAAAAAAAACTACGAATTAAGATTAAATTCAAACTTTTCATGGGACGGATATGGCAAAACCAAGTTGTTTTTATGTTGCCTATGTTTGAAATCAGCTATATTTCCGAAAAATGTATCCGAAAACAAATTTAAGGCATACAAATAAATAGCGCGAAGATACGAAAACCCATATAATTCGTACATTCTGGTTAAACAGAAAGTCGGGTGCATTTTCACCAAAAAGAGGTATTTCGCTCAAGAAACGCTACGAGAGTACTGGCCAACACAATCATTGCAAAATTCTCACGGTAAATTTTAAAGAAACTAATAAATACATTTTGGCATTTTGGGCTTGGATAAGTGATTTTACTAATCGAATATTGTTTAATGGGCCAAAAGAAAAGTTGTAGGTGAGGGTAGAAAGTCACAAACCTACATTTCGGTGCAGAAAAAGATGAAAATAGAGCGCACGGTTTTTTACCGCTTTTTATTCTGAATATTGATATCATTTCACTGGGGTGTTCACCGCATTCGGAGGGAATTGGTACCACGAGGGCGCCACAGTATTTGGTGCCCCAGTAGAGTTCCGGTAGTCTATGTATTTATTCGTCAGCAACGGACAGTGATTGGGTAAGAAGATTTTCCTTCGTAGAGGTTCATGTAATACGTTTGTAAGAACCTGAGCACTTTGTAGAACGTAGTACAAATAACAAAAGGATGGGAGACAAAAGGAAAAGAAGAAGAAAACCGAAGCGCGCAGGGGTGCGCTTATAGCGGGCGGTATACCGAGCTTGTTTGCAATCAAACATCGTTAGATATCCGCTGAACCCGATCACGTTAGCCGAACACAGCATCCGCACTGGATAGGAGCCCTGCGTCACTCGGAATTATGCCCTCTCAACAATCAATCCGTCGACGAATATTTGAATTCAGGTTTGTGGCCAATGAGTGCCGTGTTGGCAC
>JAZHYW010006092.1:0-16828 GCA_037355805.1 Ixodes ricinus | reverse complement strand
CAACCTTCGTTCGGTTACGTATTACTAACTTGGCAAGTTTCATCTGACGCATAAGTGGAGGAGGGAGTAAAGTAATCTAAGTCATACCAGGACCGATGTGCTGTCATGACTGACATCGTACTTATAGCAGATAGCCGGGAAATATTGTATAAACTAGTTGGGATATGTGAGCGGAGGAAGCACCATGTCTTTAGTCTGAATTTCAGTAGAAAAAAATCTGGAGTGATGGTTTTTAATGACGAAAAGAAGGAGCCGCACGCTGAGAATTCAGAACTTTGAAATAGACTATGTAGATAAGTACAAATATCCAAACATCTCGGGGTCTGGATGAAACGGAGAAATATTTAGAGGAAACACGAGGAAAATATAATAAGCAAGAGGAAAAAGAAATTAGGCTATTATGAAGCATAGAGCATATGGAATTATAATAGATATGAAGTAGTTCGAAGCATTTGGAAAAGAGTTATGGTGCCAGGTTTGTCGTTTGGTAATGCAGTGCTGTGCATGCGATCAGAGGGTTCAGACGGGATTGAGTCGCTAGAGAAGTGTAGGCAGGTTGGCACTGGGTGCGCATGGGAACACGCCAAATGAAGGGGTACAAAGGGACATGGGCTGGTGGACTTTTAGAGTAGAGAGGCTATCTAGCAAATCGAAATTGATCAAAGACGAACACAAATGGAGGACGTACGATGGGCGAGCAAGTTGCACAAGTATTTATACATGAAGAGTTTGAATACAAAATTGACGACCCGAACGAGAAACTACAATTTAAATATCTGTCATATACGGAGGAGACTCAACGGAACACAACAATAAAAAGGTCGTTAAAGAAGCCGAAAAAAATGTGGAGTGATAGGATGCAAGAGAAAATCCGCTGAACAATTTGTAGGTCACATACAAGTAGGAAATAGGAAAAAAACAAGTTTTTGATAATACACGAGGTAGTTCCCTACTATCGAGGGCTACGAACGGGGCTTAACCTTCATTTTCCAGTTCACTTTTGCATTAAAATTGTTTTTGCTGCCATATTTTGTAGTGAAGTCTTCCGAGCTGCTAAGAAGCAGTTTCTGGATTTTCATTGGTAACTTCTGGTTATCAGGTGTGTCTTTGAAATCACAGTGGTCACTTGAGGTCTTCCAGAGTACCCAAGCAGCACGGATTTGTGGCTAAGCAATGGCCAATGCCTGGCAATGGTCTTTGGCCAGTGGCCAGAGAGTGGCCATTCATTGGCCAATGCTTGGCCGATGGCTGCTGGCCAGTGGCCACTGAGCCAATGGCCAGATAAAGGCCAGTCACCGGCGCAGTCTCTGGCCACTTCGCCTGGCCACTTGGCCAAGGACCATTGCCACCATTGGCCGATGACTGGCCAACTTGTGCTGCTTGGTATTTATTAGCAATATGTATCTGACATATTGATACACCAGGTCAAAATTATATCCGTGCCTGAACTTATGATGTCTAAGCGTGAAACTCATAAAAACAGTTGGCGGACGCCGTGAAACAGAGGTTTACATTACACTTCATGCAAACAACTTTTGTTATTCCTTTGCAACATGGCAGTTTGCAACGCCCCCTTCTTCCGTACGCGGGCCAATGGGATGTTTGGTCAGCCCGAACATCTTGTGTAGAAATCTGGGCCGCTGGTCCACGTTTGCACTTCTC
Organism: Ixodes ricinus; assembly: GCA_037355805.1. NCBI lineage: Eukaryota > Metazoa > Arthropoda > Arachnida > Ixodida > Ixodidae > Ixodes > Ixodes ricinus. The sequence continues at coordinate 15,166 of JAZHYW010006092.1, read as the reverse complement.
TTTGTGCAAGTCCTCGATGCTTCGTTTCTGTGCCGATGGCCGTCCTCTGGAACTTTCGCCACGTCCTGGCTTCATTATCCTAAAACAAAAGAAATGGATAAGTTCCATTAGTAAGAGTAATCGCAGACATTTAAAATCAACTCACATCTTCAGAGTGTATGCCACATTGGTCTTGAAGTCGGAGAGTTTCATGACGTTCTTTTGCGGCACAGATGACTTGCGGCAGTCCAGTTTGTAGAGAAACCATGCATTGATAACAACGAGGTCGATAAGGTGAAAAAATATTCGCAAGTGCCACTTTCTTGACTTTAACTGAGTCCTTGTGCAGGCCGCCATTTGGTCGACCAAATCCACTCCGCCCATGAATTTGTTATAGTCAGCAACACAGGAAGGTGTTGGCACATCAATGTACTGCCTCAGTTTCTTGTCCCACTTGCGGTGATTGTTCACGGGACTGGAGGAAATGTAGGTGCTGAGAAACGTGACCGAACGATTGTCATGCCATTTGACGACATAGAGCTCAACATTCTCGCTCACAGCCGTCTTGCCTTCGAAGGATCCTCGTCCTTGAGTCCGAAGGGTTTTGTCGTCACTCAAGCCACATCCAGGCAAGCGATTTTGGCGGACGGTTCCTAGTGACCAGATCTGTCGCTTGGCAAGTTCAACAAACAGAGGGATGCCCGTGAACCAGTTGTCGCAGTACAGTTTGTAGTTTTTACCAGAGGGAATAACTGCTGCCAATTTGAGAACAATATTTCCACTTCCTCCAATATCAGGATGTCCATCTGCTGGCCCGATTTTCCCGGTGTACATCTCGAAGTTGTGAACGATTCCTGTGGAATCACAAAGCAGGAATAACTTAAACCCATACTTTTTTGGCTTATTCGGAACGTAATTCTTGTGGCGACTGTTCCCTTTGTAAGGTATAATCTGCTCATCCACACAGACCATTTCTTCAGACATCGGGATCGATATGAACTTTTGGCGTATGTGCTCAAAAAAAGGACGGATCTTGAACAGGCAGTCTTCGTCATCGTCCCCAGTTGTAGCTTGCTTGGTATTGTCATTGAAGTGCAGGTTCTGCTTGATTTTCTCGAACCTGTTTCTTGACATTGTGTCTGCGATCTGTGAGACTCTTATCTCTGTGGACAAATACTTCCTGGTGCCGGAAAGACGAAGCGTCGACATGTACAGGCAAATGGAAATAAAGTCCTGCAATTCCTTTCTTGTCAGCTGCAGTGGCTGGTTCGGGTCCTTTTGTACAGCGTATAGGTTGGACTCTTCTACGATTTTGTCGAGAATGTCGTCATCGACAATATCTGTAAAATACTCGTATGGAGATTTAGGTTTGTCGACATCAATTCCTTGGGGTTCTACCCAAACAGGATAGTTAGCAAACAGCACCGTCACGGTGGCTCCGCCATTTTATCAGCGGCTTTTGCGCTCGCAACGAGCTCTCTCGTTCAGCCGACCCCGTACTGGTTGAAGGAGTAGATGTATGAGGAACTTCTTCATCGGTGTCTTGTTCATTCTCCTCATCTTCGGATGCCAAGTTTTCGGATAAACGTACACTCTCCTCAGCCCGTGTCTTAGCTCCCTTTCGTGGAGGAACCCACTCGTCGTCGGAGTCACTCGTCGCGGTATCTTCATCACTTCCTTGTGGAATGCAGGCGATCCTATCCGTTGGGACATGTCGACGCAAACTGTAGAACATTCTGGGATCCATTCCTGAATGAGACCAGACAAGAACAGAGTAAAAAGGGGCTATGAAATATCACATCATTTTTATACATGCAGAAAAGTTTGCAAAGCTTGTGCTCAGTGTTGCATAGGAATCACATACCTGATTTTGGCTCGTGTCTTGAAACGACTTGAAAAGATGACTTACATCCCGGTCACACATGTGCCCAGGTGTGCAAAGATAACACACAAATATTATCAATCCGAACTGAAAAGCTACTGCCACAAAAATAACAAATTTAAACCTCCGGACACTTTAGCCGCGGCAAAACACGAGGCGCGCCAGTTCTGGAGGTTAAAGCGCCCCCTTGTGTCGAAAGTGGGAACTACACACAACGGAAAATTATGGCGCAGTGTGTTTTCAGTGCAACAGCGGGCACTCGCGCATTTTTAATGTTACGTAGAGCTGTAAAAGCGTCTTTAACGCTATGTGATTTCGAATACACACTGGGAAATTAAGGGAACAAAAACGTGTAGGACTAAATTTGAGAAAATTGACACAGTATATACCATTTGCCAAATTGAGAACGAAACAATGGAACATCTTCTTTCAAAATGTACGAGGCTTCGTCCTGCTCTCCCGGAGGGGTCGGCGGATTTGACGGGGGCGCTCGGTTTTGCGGACGAAGATGGAAGAATGGAGAAAAAAATGGTTGCCATCACAAAAAGGAGATTGGAAAACTGGTGGATACAGTCTAGGGAAAATGAAACAAGGATGAACAATTCGCACAGTTAGGGGTCAGGAAGGGACAGAGGAATGTTGGGACTTCCTCCCGCGTGGCTCCTGCCCAAAGTCTCACACCTGTCCTCCAATGTGTGTGGTTTGGGGAGGAACACCGACGGGGTTGACCAGAGGAAAATTGGCGACTTCCTCGCCCGGGGGAGGAGGCGGGCGGCGGCGTTTAATTAATTTATTTTTTCCGAACTCCCAAGTGTCTTCCTGGAAAGTACTCTACCTGTCCGGTGATAGTTGCAGAGAGGTAAAGAGAAAAAAGAATAGAAAAAGAAAAACAAATTTCTTAAGTAATAGTTTAAGGCTAGGTGGCGCAAGTAACCGCCCGATATAAAGGAACAGCAAATATCCATCCATCTATCCATCCATACAGTAATTTATACTTGTGCTTCTTTTAAGCGGAGCTGTTGAGCTAGTTTCATCAGTATCATGTCCGTGGCCAAACAAATGTCGACACAAAACTCCAGACAGCTCCGCCATCTATGAATGACAGCGGCAATCAGACAACCGGCTTGGCCGTTGTTTGGTTGCCGCCGTCGCTCATAGATGGAGGCAACCTTTCCAGCCTTTCCACTCTGGATTTCACGAAAGTGGAAAGGCTGAATTCTCTGGGCGTCATCCTAGATGTCGTCCTCGAGGTCGTCCTAGAAGTCGTCTTTGAGGTCATCCTAGACGTCATCCTAGAAGTCGTCCTTGAGGTCGTCCTAGAAGTTCTCTAAAGTCATCCTAGAAGTTGCCCTAGACCGTACTTGAGTTCATCCTAGATGTCGTTCCCGAGGGCGCGCTAGGCGTCGTCCTCTTAGGCGTCTTCCTCAAGGTCGTCCTAAAAGTCGTTCTCGAGGTCGTCTTAGACGTCTTCCTCGAGGTTGTCCTAGACGTCGACCTCTAGGCGTCGTCCTAGAGGGCGACCAAAGAGTCATCCCTGAGGTCGTCCAAGGAGTCGTCGTTGAGGTCGTCCTAGACGTCGTTCTCTAAGCATCAAACTAGACGTCGTATAGAAAACAGCCTCGCTGGTCCTCCATCTTCACGTGAAGAAGAAGGGCTCTACATGTTCTCTGTGCCATTTTAAGCTGTACACCTTACCTCGAACTCTTTACTTATCATTAAGGCCGCTAAAGAAAACATTTCACCCCGTTGAACCACATAGTTACAAAACGGTAAAGACGGCGTGCCAGGCTTGACGAAAGGCGTCTGCCCGAAATGAACCCTGTTTCGCCGTGAGGGTGCATCTAAAACTGTCGTATTATAAGCTTCTCAGTCACCCATAGTGGGGGAGGTTGGACAACAGGACCATACTCTGTTTTCACTCAACTCCTTTAGAGCGTTCCCTCTGCTAAATTGGAAAGAGTGGATGCCTTCGTCAGAGGAGCTGATTTTGTTATTTTTGCCCAGAACCAAATTTTAATCACTTCTTTTTGTACTGTCGGTGACTGAAACAAATCATGTTATGGGGCAGGTTCATATTACAAATTAAGAATCAACTTGCACCAAATAGATGTTTTTATGTATTAAATTCATCTTAAAAAGAACAAGAAATGTAACAAGATACCTAAGTCTGGCAAATTATCGAGATACAAGTGACACATCTTAAATGACTACTGAAATACAAATACATTTTTCAAATGTACCTCGCTAAAGGGATCCAGACACTCAAAAGTATCTCTAAGATGCTATTGCGATACATTTGTATCGCGAAACTACTTAACCCTGTCGTATCATCAATTTTTTTATTACACTATATGTTTATATGAGCATAATATATTTTACGGAAGCAGCTGCCAATGTAAGAAGTGTCCCAGGCCAGCCATGCTGTTTTTAAAGATTGTGGGTCTAGGACACATTCTGTAAGTATAGAAAGAGTTATATACATAAAGACAGGAGACGGGACAACACATCTTTCAACTTTCAACAAACAAATGATTTATTGCCGGCACGCTTCGCCTTCGGAACTCCACCATAGGAGAGGGAAAGTTAAAAGAAGGTGGAAGGAGAAGGAGGGGGCAAGATAAGGCTCCGGGAGAAAAACGGGGAGGGAATGTAAACCGCAGAGACAGCGGGAAGGAGAGGAAGGAAGGAGGCATCCTGATTTTCCTTTTAGGAGCAATGACCACTCGAACGGCCCGCCAACGATCGCCAACTCCGGTCTCAGGAATGTCACCTCTCTCTCCGACAGCGACAACGAGGAGGACGAAATGTTCTTCGGCGCCTCTTTTATGGCCTACGCCTCCACGATCTCGCGCCCGTAGCTGTTCTTGTTCGCCCCCAGAACAGGCGCGGACGGCAACTCAGCGGCACAGGGAGCGCAAACCTTGAGGTGATGAACCACGGGTGTTGGGAGTCCTCTTTAACTTAACTTTCTCTCTCTATAGTGGAGTTCCGAAGGCGAAGCGTGCCGGCAATAAATCATTTGTTTGTTGAAATTTGAAAGATGTGTTGTCCCGTCTCCTGTCTTTACGTACATAACTCTTTCTAAGCTTACATAATTACCAACGCGCTCATTAACAAGTTGACTCACTACGGTTTTTTAAAGAATAAAACTTTGATTTGATTTGAATAGGTTTTATGTCAGAATGGTGCCTTGTGCACCTAACAAGGTCAAGCGAACATGCCCTAAAATCAAATCTCAACACGAGAAGTAGGAAGAATGCCGTGTCAATCATGTCAATAGATTTGTGAACTGCCTCAAAGGCGTAGTCGACGAGAATCGTTCCTTGTGTGGGAAGGTGTGCGTGTGTCAGACATGCCGTTTTGTGAATATGAGATTGAGATAACATGCACTGCCTCCAAAGTCATCACCTGCGTGCCTCTCGCTCTCCATGTACAGTCGCCGGCCATATGAGCTCCCCGGCTGAACGCCGACCGGATCAGCGGAAATCCCGCACGCGGCGCGTCGAGCGTTGCCGCGTTTTAGGAGCCGGGCTATTGGGACCAAACCATTCCGTTATCAAAGGGGTGGACGCATAGCTTTTATCGGGATTCCAGCCTTTAGAAGTGTGAATCACAAAAACATGGCCGATTAGAATTGCCGTCTTCGGGTGTTGGCCCCAAGTGTTCGGATATGATGTTATAACTGCTGATAAACTGGAGCTTGCTTTAGGCGTAGAAAAGGCAGCAGTGTTCGATCGATGCTTACAAATGTAAAAACCCTATGTTTGATATCATATTAGGCATGACAAGAATGATCCCTCGGCAAGCGAGAAGTGGCCGACCAGGAAGCCATCTGCAAAGTCATCGTGTACAGAATTACCCTTGGCGAAGCAACACGCTACTGAACGCAGAACAATAGTCTCCTCGATAAAACGCGTCCATGAAAAGTGCCTGAACCTTTATTCTGCTTCGACACAAATCTTTTTTTTTTGTTATCTATAGCCTATCCTTATAGATTAAATATATTTTTTAAAATCGCTTGTCATTGTCTAGTCTAGTCAGATTCACGTTCCAAAAAGCGGAATGCTATTAAACTTCCTGCGTTCACCCCTTTGATAACGGAATGGTTTGGTCCCAATAGCCCGGCTCCCAGAACGCGGCAACGCTCGACGCGCCGCATGCGGGATTTTCACTGCTCCGGTCGGCGTTCGGCCGGGGAGCTCATATGGCCGGCGACTGTACGAGATATTATGTGTTCCCCTTTATTGCAACAAACATGAATTCTAAGGCAATTCAGTTGCCAAAGTGCAATAAACATTTATGAGTGGCACGTCATTGCAGAAAATCTGGATAGAAGCACAATGCACCGTCGGCAGTCTCATCCGCGAAGAAACTGTCACTTCTTGCAATGTTTTTTTCTTCTGATAACTTTGTTTCACTAGCGTAATTTTAACAGGATTTCTATATATTTTCCTTTCCATCATTTTATTGGAGTAGATTTCGGTGCCAATTTATTTTTGCTGCTTTTTGGTTCTTTTTATATTATTCTTATGTGTTTTTATTCGTGTAATTTCTTACTTTCAATCCAGCTTCTTTTCTACGTTTTTGTACTTTTTAAAGAAACAAATAATCGTTGATTTTTTCGTCTTTTGTCTTTCTTAGTTCGTTTTTTCTCAATTCATATATTTTCTCGCTCTTCTGCTTCATATTCCTTTGTTTCTTCCCTAAACGTCAGTTGGGAGTGAGTGCTTGTCCATGTCTTTCTTTGATTTTTTCTCGTCTTTTGCGCTGCCCGTATTTGTGTAGTGCATAACGAACTAGCCCGTCGTACGATTTTCGTAAAACTATCTGTGTGTCCGGCTGACGCCCTCATATGCACTCTAAGATATCCAGCGCGTGTTCTTTCCCGCAATGCACTTGACGGAGCTAATCGCTACAATCTACGAAAGGAGATCGCCGAATGGCGAGGTGGTAAATATGTTTGGCTCTTAAATAATAAGCTGCATAGCGGCACCGAACAAAACCTTACACGTGATTAGGTCATGCTCAGTGTCGCAGCGCAGTCTATAATTTTTACGTCCACGCACACTTACAGCGCAGTCAATACCGGACTTGCCTTCGTAGTGTGCAGCGACTGGCTCTTCTGAGCACTTTGCAAAAACGTCTACAGGCTCCAGATTTCTAGGGGACATATGAATTTTGCTTAGATGAGCATTTTTGTAATCATGAATTCATGGTTTTTATATATGAATCTTCCTAAAGAGTGCCACTAAAAGACATGTAGGGTTGGGCAAATAAAGAAAATGGGTTTAATTGAAAATTCAGCATATCAGTTTTAATGATTTTATTATTTTTCTTGTGTTCGCCAGAGTGCCGCAAGATCGCTCATCCCGTAAGGGCTTTGAGGACTTGTTTAGTTCAAAATTTAAGAAAAGTTTTTTCTAGTAGAGACCCAGCGCCTTAAAAAACACTTCTGCTTTAATGGCCGGTGGCATTTGGCCGTGCACTGCCACAGACCATAAGAAAACTATATTGCATGCAACATTATTTATAGAATGCTCAAATATCTATACCGTATATTCAGTTAAAGATTTTTATACAACGAGGTCTTGCGCGATGTCTGCGACGAACACTCATTTCTTCAACTGTAGTTTGCACAGCCGCAAACCAGAGAGCGTTCTAAGCAGTCGTAAAACCTTGCAGCTACTCTGGCACTTCCAAAAAAGAAAAACAAAATATTCCAATGTACATAGAAAATAGCTTAAGGCGGACGCTTTTAAGGGACAGAACGAGAGAACACACGAGGCCATCTATTGAGTGGCCGTGGAACGCTTGATATTTGCGGTTTTTATTTCTACTTTTCAATATACTTCCGTATATTTTCTACTAAACCATAGCAACCAGAAAACTTTAAAAAAGAACGTTCACTCCGCTTTACTTCACTCAAATTGAGATTCTTCATGCATCTTTACCTTTTTTTTAATAAAATGTTTTGACATTGATTTCACGACTTTTTATCATAAATATTACGTACATTTAATCTCGCAAATCTTGAAAAACGTTGTCTCGAATGAAATCTAGTTCCGGGTCCACCTCAGAGATGGCACCAGTCTGACAGTATGTTCTCTCGGCATAAACAATAGGCCCTTTTCAAATGTGGGCTGCATCTATAAATCGCTGCGCCGATTTCCCGAGTCAGCCATTGCTTGAGACTCTGAGAAAATAATGGACACGAGGGCTCAATAAGCGTTCGGCAATGACTCGGGGACCAATCAGACGTTTCCTGCCCAGGAAATGTCTACCACAAAGTTGCTTCAGGGGGTTTTCAAAAGTGTGTGTTAAACTCGGTTGTAAGAAAACATAAGCTTGTGAAAGCGTTTTACGAGTTTCCGTGGACAAGAATGCGCGGAGCAAAAGCCGTAGCTTTTTGCGTCACTGTGCTCCAACAGAGGCTGAGGTTTCTTCAGGAAGAGTACAGAGCTGGAACCGGCAACAAGACTGGCTATCTCGTGCTCGGAATCGCACTCCACGCACTACGCACGGGCAAAAAGGACAACTACTTGAAAGACCTTCTTAAGTGAGTCTGGACTCAGGAACATATGTATTGTTTTCATAGAGTTCCTTTGCTCTTAACGCAGAATGGGTTTTATCAGGAGATATTTACGGTGTTATGCTACGTTTGGTTGTAATCTTGGGTTGTAACAGACGGCTGTTTAAGCACTATAGCCTGTATAGGAGTAAGAACTGACTGTTTTAGCTGTACACGCTGGAGATGTACAGGGTATAACATTACGAAGGCTGTTACAGCCGTTTGTTTCATCTACGGGGGCCTCTAGGCGGTGGTTTAAAAGCGCAAATGACTAAGAAGAGAAAAAGGGACAAGACAGAGCTCTAGCTTGCAACTCTCGATTTAATAGAGCACGTAGAGAAAGACCAGGTGGAAATGAAAAAGAAGAAAAGAAATAAAATAAACTCATTGCTGCTACTAAGACAACATATTTAGTTTTAGAAATCAAAACCAAAATTATTTAACTGCACCTAAAAATAGAGTACTTGTCCCGCCAAAATTGCCTATAGAAGAAAAAAGAAAACAAAAATAAAGAAAAGAAAAAACGAAAAGAGGACACAGAACAAACGACTAAAAGTCTTTACGGAAAACACCATGAAACTGAGGTTCCTTCTCTGTTTAAAGTCTTCAAGGGAAAATCCAAAGGGAACTGAAGTTATTTTTGTGTAAGAGTCACTGAGGGTGCGCCCATGCATGTTTCACAACTGGTGAGGATCACCTAAGCCTCGTACAGTTCTCTAGTTTTTTTTTTTGTTTTTATTGCGGACCCGCTTCAGAACTTGGGCGTAGGAAATAATTACCTTTTGTAGGAAATAATTACGTTCAAAAGTGACAACTGTAGCAGAAAGGTAAAACTTTAAACGTTCTAGAAGGACTCTTCCGGATTGACGTAATTGTTTTGAAAGGAAATATTTCTATTGGATTGAATACATTAATTTACTGCTTCAAATATGTTGGTGTGTGGTACTGAGTAAAAAAAGATCCTTCACATCAAGCGAGAACCCAAAGCTCACTGCCATTGCATTTAGTTGAAGATACTGAATAACTTCCTCTGAGTTTGTTATCAGGAATGGGTCACTCATCTGGAGATTCGACAGATGGCTTAAGAGGAACTGTGACATTAAAGCCTGCCAAGACACTTTCTCAGTGACCACAACTCTAAAAGGACAATCGTCTTGTGGGTTTTTGCTGTGAAAAACATATTCAAATGGTCCTTCTTTGTAGCAGTAAAGGTCTGTTCACACGATGCATCTTTCAGGCGCGCAACAGTTTCGCGACACTCAAGTTTCGCGAAATGTGCTCGTTCACACATACCACTTCACGTGCAACAACGATGACGTTTAGACTCGCGAAAATAGTTTCGGTGTTGACCATAATGTGGGCTTCAGTTGAAAGCCAACCACAAAGGCAAAATTACGTGGTCAATTACAGTGCCGTAGCTAACAAAATGACGTTTTGAGATTTATCGAAGCCATTTCCATCCGGACCACCCAGTATTTCCGAACGTGAGACACACACACCGATGCACCGTTTTGAGTGAGCTCCGAATCAGATCGCGATTTATCTGGGGACCTGCTTTGTGTATTTTATGCAGTTAATTCACTTTAATTTTTTTCTCACATACTGCACTACTTGGAGCGATCTCGCATGTGCGCAAAGCCGATTGAGGCGGCAACCTGTACGTGCAGGACATGTGCCGGTGCCGAGCTCGTACGCAGCCAATTCATTGCCAAACTCACATCAATGCACATGGTATTCATAGAAACGCTACGTGCCCAATCTGGTTACTTCTCGGCGCCCATGTCTGCCCCGATTTCACTGTGCCAACTGTTTCAGAGAGCGCACATGGTTGCACGTTCGCTTGTAAACAAAGCAAACTAGGTTTCAGTTTATTCGATGCTCTCTTAACCAGCGGTATCGTCGCGACAACAACGCTATGAGCACTATTCTAGTCTTGCCAACTCCCGCTAATTGTCTTCGTCCATCGCTGAATTTTTTCCAATATGCTACTCACTTTTCCTTCAGTGGTGCTTGACGTGCTTGCGGAAGCGCCGGCAGTATCCATCGTTCGTGGTTTCGTTTTTTTCGGATTTGGCTCGGCTACAACACCGGCAGTGAAGTGGTCTTCTCAAAGAGCTCGCTCGCCCCTCAAAGGCCACTTGAGAGCGTTTCTGAGCGGCCATTGGCGGCGCCCTCAGAGTGATTGACAGGACTCGGCAAAGTTTCAGCAGAAGCTCGCTCCAGAAGCGAGGTGTGCGCGCCACATTTTTTAGATGCGCGCGTCCTTCTCCGACTCGTTCAGACGGTGCAACCATATCGCGAAACTACATTTCGCGACACTAGATGCGCGAGAAACATGCATCGTGTGAACGGGCCTTAATTGTTTTCCACAATTGCTTCAACTCGAGTTTTGTGGCACAGTTGAAGCGCCTTCGCCTTCACCCTCTTGGTTTTGAAATACAGCTGCTGGGGCTGTCGTTCACAGGATGAAACACTGTATAGGCAGCGACAGCCGACTTTTACAGCTGTACAGGATGTGAGTGTATAGCCTGCGATAATGTATGGGCTGTAGTGGATGTCACAGCCGATAGTTCCAGCTGCATAGGTTGCATTACGCAGCTGTATGGGCTCTAGGATATAGGTTGTGTAGGGTGTAACACTGTATAGGCTGTAACAGCTGTAAAGGCTGCAACTATACCGGCTAAACAGCCGGCTTTCTAGCTGTTTAGGCAGTATCACTGCAACAGCCGGTTGTTACAGTTCTACAGCCTACACAGTAAATGCTGTAGCACAATCAAAGCATCACTGTGACAGCTACCTGTCACAGAGTTACAACCCATACAGCGGTAATAGACGGTTGTTATTCTATACAGCCTATACAACATTGAAATCTATACTGTTACAACCTATACACTGTAACAGCCGGCTTAGACAGAAATTGATGCCGAAAAACTTAACGCCCATAACAACCATATAAAGAGGCCACTCACCAACAGGATTTCAACTCACGAGCTAAAGATTATGAGCCTGTTGCTTTGCCACCTATGCTATCTGAGTTCAATAGCTGTTAGGCCGCAGAGGTGAAATCATTAACGCGGCGTGCGAAGGCGCCCCGCGTGCTTCGCGGACTTTCCTTTCATGCTGCGCCATCTCACGGCAGCTATCAGAAATATAAGCGAATGTTTGGTAGTCGGTGCCTTTCAGGCGCCCTTCTCGTCTTCCCTCGAAGTCATACATCATATTCTCTGCTTACCAGGTTTTGTCAGTATTATCATGATTGTGCCATATTTTTTCTCCGATTCCGAGTTCGTTTAACGTCACGGCATATTTCATACTTTTAGGGGCGCTAAAGTGGTTTCTGATGTTGTGTATTTATCGTCATGGCTTATACTCGAGTGTTGGCTAAAGTCACCTGAAAAGAAATTGGTGTAAAGTACAAAATAAATTAAGCATTATGTACTTCATGTAAAATAGTAAGCACATCGGCTCACGATACAGTTGAAGTACACTACAACAAACGAAATGTACTTACAATATAAATCTCAAGTACATTTTGACACAATAAGTTATACCGCCATTTGATATTCTATACAGCGTTAATTTGTATTTTTGTAAACTAATATGCATTGACTTCGGGGAATTAGTGCTGCATCAGGTATTTTCAGAAATGGCGGCGAATATTGAATAAAGAGAAGTTACCACAATGTAGTAGCTTTAAAGTCAATGACAAACTGTTTAACACGTTCAGCTTATAAGGCACTTATTTGTATTGGATTACAGCCACCATAACTTCACTTAGAGAAAGGACCAGATGACTCTTCAAAACAGGAGCACGCATTCTCGCAATACAATACGCCATTTTGTTATGTTAGAGTTTGTTGAACTGTTTACACTCTATCTCAGAGATGTGTATAGTACTGGGAAAACCAAGGACGCAAGGTCGTTGTCCATGAAAGAGCTTAATTTCACAAAGCGTAAGAACGCACTTTCGAGAAAAAGCGCTGTTTTCCGTGCATTTCGTAAACACTTCGAGCCTTCCTCACTTCCCCTCATCTCCCTCCGACTTCTTATTTTGGCTCCGCTTGCACTGGCTTGCGTCGATAAAGGATAAATGTACTTGGAGAAAGCATTAAGTAAGCTTAAAATTGTCGCAAGCTTGTAGTGGAGTGTCCCCTCCTAATATGTTTAACCTCCTCGCCTGCGCTGACTTAGGGAGAGGTAGCGAGTTTGAAATGCTGCGGGAAAACCACCCACAATACAGACGGAGCACACTTCGTCGTCTACTCGCGTTTCTTGTGTGAGTAGAACTTTTCAAGTCTCAGTATTTTTCAGTGTTGACATAGCATCATCTTGTGATACAAAGTTAAACGTAAAAAAAAATGTTCTATCGATAAACGTGATGAAGAATCGGGACCCTCCCCATTTTCTGCGATGCGGCTAAAAAAGCAGACGATGCTGTGTCTCGTGCGATAGTTAATTGCGAGCGTTTCCTTCCCTCGCGCGATACCCACAAATTGGAAGTCAGCCCGCTGTTGGTTGGCCCCTCTGCTGCGTGGAAAGCGATCACTCGCGATTGGCTCCTTCACATCCGAAGACGCCCTCTGTTCTTTGAGCCAAATTGTAGTAAAGAGGGCAGGGAGAACGCAATCTTTGACCGTGTATTTGATAAAAAAATGGCAGGGGATTACTGTAATGTTGAGTAGTTTTTTGCATAGTACCCATAGATTAAATTATGACATTATAGATACTTTCTTGGAAACCACTGTAGTGCCCCTTTGTTATCAGTCAGCATCATGATTAATGTGGTCAGCGAAGTGGAATGTCACGTCAAATCCGATCATCCCTCATGTGTTCATAATGTCATGGTAACCCAGTTTTTTTTAACTACGGTAACCATTATTGGCCAGGTGTCATGCAGGTAATCTCCTCTGTTCTGTTAATTTATAATAACATTTTGTTCGTTAAAGCTTTCAGGAGTCGCAGTGTTGCGAGTTTGTGATTTCTTCTCGCGACCTCACATTTTTTTTACAAGATTTCATGAAAAATGTTTGCCGCTAAATTTATTATGTACATTTGTTCGATAAAAATAGAGGGTAAATCTTTCCGCTTGATTCAGCGGAATATTAATATCACTCGACGTCATGGTGCTATATTACGTCCCAGTGTCACGTTATGTCATGAATTCCCGTGACGTCACACCACCGCATGGATACCGTCTGCTAGATTAAAACTCGGCACTGTAACTTGGCGCAGCTGTGTACCACATCTCGGCCGTCACCAGAGTAAATTCGCAAGGCACAAAAAGTAAAGCTTGCATTTTCTTATAAAAGTGTCATAACTATAGTAGGTTACAAGTCAAGAAGGTAGCGGCAAATGCCCCTCAAAGGGAATCATATATCCCTCCGCCACCTCCCCATCCAATAGCGTCCCATCGTTTCCGTGACGTCGTGGCCAACGCGGGAGAGGGTTTTGCCTTGCTTTGAATATTTGCTTTATCTTTCGACCTTGACTTGGCGTTGTGGAAGCCGCGAGAGGGAGATTAGAAGTCGTTTTTGTTTCCGATGGAAACAAAAACGACTTTGGGAGATTAGCTTCCCCCTCCGTGGATACAAAGGCCACTTTCAGGGGCTCGGTTTCCTCTCCGATGAATACAAAGGTCGCTTTCTTAAAAAAAAAAAAGGGGGGGGGGGGGGGGGGGGGTCGGAGACAAGTTGGCATCACTCTGTAGCCATTATCTATTCATTGAAGCGGAACAAGGGGTGTTTCCAGGGAACTATTCTTTCGACTGCGGATGGATTTCAAACGGTCGCATCACGATTATGGGAGGAGCTTCTCCTACCTTCTTGACTGTTGTAACCGACTATAGTAACTTAAAAAAAAGTTTTAAAGTTCTATAGGTGAAAACGACGCCCTCCAGAGCGACACTTGGATGATGTTGCGTAGATAGTTCCTGGAAAAGACACCCTTTCAGGAATTCAGTGTCACCCGGTGTTTCAAATTATCAGTGTATTTAATGGCGGATTAATGGAGGTAATGAACCTGTAGTATGCAGTACTTCATTGGGCATGCCCACAATTCCCAGTCAAGTGCTGAAGAAAATACGCTATTTACACTACAGCTTGTTCTAGATCGTTGTTAGTTTAGATAACGATAGACATACAGCCAGTCAGGACAAAGCGAACGCTCGCATAAACGACTCGATATAATTTTATTAATGAAGTGGCTTTGTATGAGGTAGCGTTCCGCTAACAGATTGACTGTACCCGACTTAAAAGGGGGCGCTTACGCAGCTCTTGTATCTAATACCTGCCTTGCATCATACTAAAGTGAGGAATGTGTAGCACTCGCAGCATCCGGTAAGGAGCATTGTAATTATTTTCTTCATCAGTAACTCGAATGCCGCCTTTAGTACTGCACACGCCATTCCTCGGATCATGATTGTACTCACAGTGCTTAAACAGATTTGCGGAAACAAAGTATATTTGTTTCTCAAAATCCGAGCGGTTGTGCGGTGCCGACAAGAACAACACGTCCGTACCGTCGCCAACTTCCCCATTGTCCTCACCGCCATCAGTTCATCCGCCGGACGCCGCCACGAGGAGACGTCTGGTACACCGTCACTCACAGTTCCGGGCTTCGAATGTTTGCGCAAATACCGTTGAGTTTAATAAAGGAAACTCCGGTGTAAAATGGGAGACGTGAGTAGGAAGCGATCCTGGCGGCGGATCCGGGTATACTAGACGACTCGCCACTTTTCC
>JAZHYW010006090.1:0-120667 GCA_037355805.1 Ixodes ricinus | reverse complement strand
CGACCATGTGAACTTACCGCCGCGGTCGAGTGTTTTTGTCACCATCATAACCGACGCAGCCATGCACGGTGAAACTTTTCTGGAAGGCATCGTCCAACTGCTCCTTGAGAAAGGAATTGGCGTCGCACGAGGCGTAACGGATCTTCAAGAAGGACGTACAACTGTTCTTGTGACAAACTTCCGAGAGGAGCCGCAGCCCCTAACGAAAGGTACCACCTTGGGCCACATCGAGGAGCTTCAGGAGCCAGCCGTGGTCACCGAAATCTCCGAAGAAACCTCATTGTCACAGCAGAACAGCACGTCGCCACCACCGATGGACATCGACCCCGAGCTCCCAGCTCCTAAGCGCCGGCAACTGGTTCATCTCCTCGCCGAATACAGTGACTGTTTCGCCACATCGTCGGAATTCCGCCAAACCCCATGGCGCAACATCGCATTGTTACCCACGACGACGCGCTCCCTGTCCACCAGTTGCCGTATCGAGTCTCCTTAAAGGAAAGGAAGGTGATTCAAGATCAAGTCCAGGAAATGCTCGACGACGACATCATTCAACCCTCAAGAAGTCCATGGGCGTCCCCAGTCGTCCTTGTAAAGAAGAAGGACGGAACCCTGCGGTTCTTCGTGGACTATCGTCGACTGAACGCTGTGACGAAGAAGGACGTCTATCCGCTCCCCCGCATCGACGATACGTTAGACCGACTGCGCCACTCCCGATATTTTTCGTCGATCAACCTGAAGAGCGGTTACTGGCAGATTGAAGTCGACAAACGCGACCGGGAGAAAACTGCCTTCGTCACTCCCGACGGACTGTACGAATTCAAAGTGATGCCATTCGGACTTTGTACAGCGCCAGCCACCTTCCAGCGTGTCATGGACACCGTGCTGGCAGGTCTGAAATGGCAGAGCTGCCTCGTCTACCTCGACGATGTCGTGGTATTTTCACGGGATTTCAACGAGCACCTGAAACGACTTCGAGCCGTGCTTCAAGCCATCAAGACCGCCGGCCTGTCACTCAAGCCAACAAAGTGTCGATTAGCCTGTAGTGAACTTAAGTTCCTTGGCCACGTCGTGAACAACAAGGGTGTTCTTCCTTACCCCGAGAAGACCCGCGCCGTAGCTGCATTTACGCCGCCGTCTGACAAGAAGGTCGTGAGAAGATTCCTTGGACTCTGTGCCTACTACAGACGTTTTGTTCGGGACTTCGCCAAGGTGTCCACACCGCTGACGCACCTCACGAAGGATGCCGTAAAGTTCGGAATGGACAGAAGAACACCAGCGGTCATTCGATGAGCTGAAACGAAGACTCCAGACGCCCCCGATTCTTGGCCATTTCGACCAGTTCGCTGATACAGAGATCCACACGGACGCCAGTAACACCGGACTTGGCGCGGTGCTAGTTCAAAGGCAGGACGGGGCAGAACGAGTAATCGCATACGCGAGTAGGACGCTATCTAAGGCGGAGAAGAACAACTCTACAACTGAAAAGGAGTGCCTTGCTGTCGTCTGGGCAATAACAGAGTTTCGCCCATATTTGTATGGAAGTCCTTTTCGCGTGGTCACGGACCACCACTCGCTCTGCTGGCTCGCGAATCTGAAAGACCCCTCCGGACGCCTCGCCCGGTGGGGCCTTCGACTGCAGGAGTTCGACATGACCGTTGTGTACAAGTCCGGCCGGAAGCACAATGACGCCGACTGCCTGTCAAGAGCTCCTGTCGAGGCCGGTCCTGCCTGTATTGAAGACGACGACGATGAGTGTTTCCTCGGCGTTTTGAACGTCAGCGACATGGCAGCGCTCCAACGAGAAGACCCCGAACTGCGACCGCTCATCGAGCACTTAGAGGGGCAAGCGAGTACGGTTCCCCGTGCTTTCTTAAGAATCCTGCATACCTTCTCCATGCGGCAAGGGGTGCTGTACAAGGATAACTTCGTCAACAACAACACAGCATGGCTGTTGGTTATTCCGGCCAGCATTCGAGAAGAAATCTTCCAAGGATGCCATGACGACCCAACGGCTGGACACCTTGGCTACAGCAGGACACTCGCCAGGATTCTAGAAAAGTACTACTGGCCGAGGCTACCGAAGACCGTTCACCTGTACATTCGATCATGCCACGAGTGTCAGCGACGCAAAAAACGCCGACGAAGCCGTCAGGACTTCGGGATCCGATTGCTGCCCCATCCAGGCCGTTCCAGCAGATCGGAAAGGATTTACTTGGTCCTTTCCCGCTGTCAACGTCGGGAAACCGCTGGATAATCGTCGCCACGGATTATTTCACACGGTACGCCGACACAAAAGCCCTTCCATCGGGTACGGCTGCGGAAGTCGCCAAGTTTTTCATCGAGTCCATTGTCCTCCGGCATGGTGCCCCCGAAGTCCTCATTACAGACCGTGGATCATCGTTTATGGCGTAGCTGACGCAAGAGATCCTTCGCCTCAGCGGCACCGGCCACCGTCGAACCACTGCGTACCATCCGCAGACAAATGGACTAACCGAACGGCTGAACAAAACTATCGCCCATATGGTCTCCATGTATGTCGACGTAGAGCACAAGACTTGGGACGAGGTGTTACCCTACGTCACGTTTGCTTACAACACGGCGGTGCAGGAGACGACAGGAGTGACCCCGTTTCAGCTGATGCATGGCAGAAAATTAACGACCATGCTCGACGCAATGCTACCCCACGAACCAGCTGACGACGGGATCCCCGACGCCCAGGTGGTTTCTCAACGAGCCGAAGAAGTTCGCCAGCTTGC
The DNA here is from genome assembly GCA_037355805.1 of Ixodes ricinus. NCBI lineage: Eukaryota > Metazoa > Arthropoda > Arachnida > Ixodida > Ixodidae > Ixodes > Ixodes ricinus. The sequence goes on along the minus strand of JAZHYW010006090.1, from coordinate 117,911 downwards.
CCGACTCCGAATTCAAGATCAACAACGTGTCGACGCTACCCGGTACAACCTTAGTCGTCGGGACGTCCACTTCCAGCCCGGAGATAGGGTGTGGGTGTGAACACCGATCCGCCGCCGTGGTCTCAGCGAAAAACTCATGAAGCGCTACTTTGGACCCTACAGAGTGCTTCGTCGACTCGGGGATCTGAACTACGAGGTGATGCCCGACAGACCACGGACTTCATCACGCCGCCCTCCACGACCAGAAGTCGTCCACGTCGTGCGCATGAAGCCGTACTACGCTCGATAGAACTGTGGACCTTATGTATTCCAAATGACTCTTTAGCTTACCGTTCGTTTTGTTTGCTTTGCTTTGATTTGTTTTGTGTTGCATCGGGGCGATGCACTTTTTAAAGGGGGAGTAATGCCGCGCGCGCAGCTTGCCAAGTAGGCAACGCGCGCGTGGCCTAACGGTTATAGCTCCTGCCTCCCACGCGAAAAGCCAGGGTTCCATTCCTGGCCGCGGGGACGCCTTTTTGTAGACATCTAATGTAATGTTCTGGTAAATTCGAGAACCGTGTTGCTTGTTCGAGGTCAGAAAGTTCTACACGCCGAACCTTCTGGGCCGATTATTCCAGAAGCACACGCATGTACATAAGGGGCTCCGCGTGGCGAGCCGCAGTCAGTTTCGCCCAAGCGTTCGACTCTGCTCTTTCGCCGACTTCGACGCCCGCGACGCTCTACTGTTATCTTTCTGTTTCCTTTTTCTTTTTGGGCACAAGTTCGCCCCCATTAAACGTTTCAGTTTTCCAGTGATTCTTTTGTTTCCTCGCCTTTGCATTCGTGACAGTATCATGAATACACTGTTAGAAACATCGCCCCATATGTTCTGGCAGAATTAGTCCACTCAAAAAAGGTGTAACCCTTACAAAAATGAACAATGAGTTTCAATTGAGCTTCTAATGTGTTTTTATAGAGTCAAATAAAACTCAAAAGAAACTCAACGTTAAATGAGTTTTATCATTACAAAACCAATATTTATTATTTTGAATTTACTCATTACACATTCAATTGAGTGTTATCATTACCCACTCAATATCTCTTCTATTGAATTTACTCATTACAAATTCAAGTGAGGTTTATCGTTACCCAATCAATAGAAATTATTTTGAGTTTACTCATTACACATTGAAATGAGTGTTATCACTAAGAACACAATATCCATTATCTTGAGTTTACTCATTACAAATTGCAATGAGTTTTATCGTTACCGACTCAATATCCCTTTTTTTTAGTTTGCTCATAACAAATTCCAACGAGTTTTATCGTTACCCAGTCAGTATTCATTCTTTTTGAGTTTATAAATGTACTGATTACTCATGCAAATGAGTATTATCATTAAGAATGCAATATCAGTTCTTTTGAGTTTATCCATAGACACTCAAGTGAGTTCTACCATAAGGCACCCAATAGACATCAGCTGATCCACAGCGGAGGAATTCGATGAAGGCAAAGGTGAAGATAATCATGAATGCAGATTGCCTGCTATTCAGAAGACATTCTCCTCAAATAAAGTCATGTTCAAAATTGCAATCCAATAACTTCTCATATTTATTAACCATCCATTAACCCTTTTATGAAATCAAAACATATTCAATTATTCCCATTCCCAACTAGCACACTGTCTCGGGCGATCAAAATGACACAGCGATAGACATAATGACTCAATATTCAGCATCTGCTCCCAAACTTCCCTACGCGCGCAATCCACTAAAATATAAAATATATCCTGCGACCCCGCCCCCTCCTCCATTCGCATTTCGCTAGACCACAAGTCTTGCCATCTCAGTGCATAAGCAGTAACATATTGAAATTGACTCTGAAATTTAGTTTCTCAGGTAATACAGGTAATTAACAGTTAACAAATTTAAAACCATTGAAAAAAAAAAGAAACAAGCGAGCAGTTGTTTTGCGACACTCCGCTAGATCAGTCACGACACCCCTGGGGTTCGCGCCTCACAGTTTGGGAAGCACTGCTGTTTAATATTACAAATACAGAGTGCTGCTTAGAACATTTTTCAAAACATTTATAAGTAGCAACTGTTGAACTAATACCGCGCAAAAATTTAAACCAACTCTCACACAATCTCACAGCAACATAATCCCAAGTTTCCACAGAATAAAAACCAGTAAGAACAGACGAAATACACACTAGGCTGATTAATTAACTCTGAGCAGTCATTTTGTTTTAATTCAATACACATGAAAATAAAAGAGGAATAGGAATGCCAATCAGTGGCGTCACGAGGGTCAGCGGCACCCGGGGCGAGCCCGCCGCGACCCCCCCCCCCCTCTCTCGTGTGGCCCGCCGCGACTCCCCCCCCCCCCTCTCGTGGCCCGACCGCGACACCCCCTGAGCGCTGCACCCGGGGCGGTCCGCCCGCCCCCCCCCCCCCCTTTGTGACGCCACTGATGCCAATATGCATACCCGGGTCCCATAGGGACTTTATCGGACCATTAGGAATTTTTATCAGTCAAACGAAATGTTTTGTTGGCCAAACAGGAATGTCTAGGCCAATTGTGCATGTATATTTGAGCAATAGGAACCAATTAGACGTATGTCTGTCAGAACGATGTAAATGCATATTGGACGCAACAATTGAGAATCGGATTAATGGGAACATGTTTCTGTGCTTTTGGAAAGTTGTTTTTGGACGAAGCTGATATATTTGTCACACATCCAACTGAGGTAAAAATAGTCCCTGTCAGAAATACACCGGCCCATTTGATGCATGTGTTATGTAGCCTGGGCTGTATGATGCAAATATCTGTTCCACGTCCAAAGAATGTGTTGCTAGAATTCCAGCATGTATAAAAGTACATTAGTCAAGTTAATTACGCGACAGTGTTACGCTTATTTTTCAATATTTTCGGATGGCAAAAATGGTTTCAGCCCAGATTACATAACACACCATCGTTGTACATCAATGGGGTTCTGAATGTTCAAAGAGTTTTGTAGCTCGAAATTAATGCTAGAATCAAACACTCAGATACAGTCACAATTTAGAGGAAAATACCCTATTGCAATGCTTGCTTTTCTGAGGGAATTTTAGGACCATACTCTAAATAAAACTTAGGAGCATGGTGCGGTAAAATAATTTACTAATAAAATACTGTAAGCTGAGTGTAAATTAAAAGTAATCTCAACAAAAAATAAAAAATAAATCTACTCCCTACTGCATTGCACCCGAAACAAATAGCGCGTCGGTGCTAGTTGTGATTTACACATTTATTTCCTGTGCTTATTATAATAACTGTATTCACCCCCTTTTACTCCTAACTTTCTAAAGACGTATTTACGGCGCCCCTCTATCGCGATTCAGTCAGTTTCGGTTTCGGTATTGTAACTTTTACTGGTTTCGGTTTCGTATTGTAAGGATCGCGTCTTCGGCCGTGTTCGAAAACTTACTCGATCTTACTCTAGGGTAAGGGTTTTGTACCTTGGCGTTCCAAAACCTACCCGCGTCCAGCGTTTTTCAATCTGTGCTGTCACGTGACACGACCCGCCGGAGTAACTCGGATCCATTTGGGTAAGATTTGGAACACAGCCTTCGACGCCCCATCGGTAGCGACACCAGTTCTTCGTTTTTTTTTCTTTTTCCGGGATGGTTCGACCGTTACTTACGTTTGTCCTGCGTTAGGCACGTTAGATACGTGTGTTTCGCGGGATGGAAATGCCTTTAGACATGGAAATGTGCTAATTTAATCAAGTTTATCTATCTGTGAAGTTTCCTCTTGTGATGATTATGTTCAAGAAGAGCGCGGAAGACCGACGACGCGACAGAACGAGCAACTCAACGCAGTTGGTAAGCATGCTTCTTTGTTCGCATTGTACGCGTTGAACGAGAAGTGAACATTAGGGAGTTTTAGAATAACGTCGTCGCTGCTGTGCATGCGCAGACCCAAAACAAGCATTCGGACTCGATCTTTGGGGCCCGTTATTTCTCAGAAATAGCGTGGGTACCGCAAAAGGCGGCGCCCACGACATCTCCGTTCATCGCGTCTTCGACGCCGTCGCGCGCTCGGGAACTGCGTGAGTCGCACTCAGCGACCGCGGTCGGTATGGTCGAAGCGTTTTGAAAACGCCACGGATCGCTGGATTCACAGCTCAAAGCTATCGAAGCGCGTGTACTTACGATCGCGGCAGACATGCATGCCTGGGTAGTGGATCGTCTGGGCTTCGTAAATACAACAGAGCAGCTTGGCAGTGACAAAAACAAAACATGCGGCATTGAGTATAAAAGAACTATAAAAATGTTACTCTAGACGAAAAACGTGTTTAATTTTCAAGATATAACGTTCTAACTTCCAAATAAAAGCTGTCGCGACATCTTGGTGGCGCTTTAAGCGCGAGATGTTTGCGTTTTGGGGGTCCCCGGTAGAGAAACGCTATTCTAAAACTTGTCGCCGCAATCCTCGCTATTTTGCCGTCCGTAACGCGCGGTGAAGTAGCGTCCGGTATTCTAAAACGCCCTATATTCTCGGCACACGTTTGCTCGTTAAGATAATTTTTTTGTAATTCTTTTTTTAACTAGTTGGGTTTGCTTTATCTGTCCTTATGTTTGGATCTGTGCGTAGCATAATGAAAAGTTGCCACTCATTCTGTGTATGGTCCGAGAAAGTGTAGCTTATGTCAACAGAGCACTTATTGAATTCCTAATGCTACTTTCAGTCCCTTGCTTTAGGAAATGTCTTATTGGTCTAGCAGTGGACTGATGTCGTCCAACTCTAAATTGATTACATTGATCATACTTCATTACATTTCAGTAGTTAGACTTCCTTGGAATTCGGTTCATGCAGAGCCAATATTCCTTTGCAGTCAAAATGGTTCAAGAGGATAGCCATCTTTTGTTTTGAAGTTATGGAAGTGGACTGGATGGTATTGTTAGGACAAACTTCGGTCCCCTGACTTTCTAGAATTGAACTGGGTTTACATTTCTCTGTTAGAATTTTTTTATAAAACAATTGTTCCTTTTCGCCTCTTTTTTTTTTTCTCTTTCATTTTGCAACTGTGATGTGATCTAGCCGAGGGCCGCAGTTATTCCCAAATGAAGCAGCAGCAGTGTGTTCCCAGCTTGCGTCACTTCGATTCATTTCAACGCATGCCACGAAATGAATGCCCTGTTCCTACACCGTTGGAAGTGGGACTGACTTCAAAATGCAGTTCGACACAGTGTTTGAGCGGTATGGGACGTGTGTTGAATGACTATGCGGTTTTCACCGGTTCGTGGTTGGTCAACTTGAAACACTCCAAGTCCCACTTCCTTCTTCTCGTCTTCCTCTTCCCATTGGTTTGAAGCTCGGCCGGCATTAGTCTCATCCGAGCTCATGCCTTTGGCGCTCAGGTAAACATGCGCGAGGATTGTAATTGAACCCCCCTCCCCCCTGAACCACCCTTAAACAGAACAAAATGACAAAAAAGACGAAATTTGTGACAGCGGTGTTCGAGAGAAACTGCCGACTTTTAATTACCCTCCCTGAAACTTTGCAAACATTTCAGTGTGGCTGCAGCTGTGAGGGTGAGGTGGATCCAATATGAAAACTGGACCCTGAAGCGACGCCTTCAGGATGCCGAGAATAATTATGGTAAGTTAGAAATTAACCCACTAGTATACTTCCTAAATATTTGGGCCGGGTGTCGAATAAAAAGTTTTAACCCAGTTAATTTGTCACTTTAATTTTCAGGCATAATATCTTGAAAAGAATGAAACTCCAGATGTTCCAAACTGGCTGAGGTAAAGCAGCCTTGCAGTGCACCAATGTTTAGACTGAACATACTTTTGTGTAGCGTCCACAAGGTATTTGTAGCTCTTACATTGAAGTTTTATGAGCTAGTTTCTTCAATGTTTCAACTTTCGGTGTGCCAGCTGGGTAGTGTGTAATTGTGTTTTTATAGCGCAAGCAATATCTTAATCCTGGTGGCAGGAAGTTTCGGCTAGCAGTTGACATGGTTGGACAACGGTGTGCATGCTTGCTTTCTATGAAGCTGCCAATGAAGCAAAATACCAGCATGTGCGGATTGTCCATGCATTTAATTTTTTGTTTGTTGTTTGTTTCAGACTACATGTGCTCTCAGTACAAGGGGTGGCCCTCCAGGCGCTGACGACCAGCATGTCGTCTCTGCTGGGCTGTCGAGGCAAATTTAAAGGGTAAATATTGCAGCTGCAGTTTTTTCTATTCTGTCCCTGCTACACTTGAGTCGTGGGAATTTCTCTGCATGCTTGGTCTTTTTTTTTTCGTGGTACTGTAAACTTTTGTTATAGTCACGTTGCAACTATAGAAAGCAGAAGCCTCTCCCACAATTCCCTTTGCTCGCCATGATTGGCGGTGTCCTCCCGGCTCTCCTCCTCTCTAGTGTTTCCTTATTAAAAAGAGTGAAGGGCTTTGTGGGAGGGGCTTCTGCTATTCTAGAGTTGCAACAGAGTATAGCGCGACCTCGGTTAATTTAATCATTTCGAAGAGTCCTAGCGGGCACCCATGCATTTTTATGGGAAGGACTTGCATCATATTTTGGACCGAGAAAATGACCCCACGAACAGGAAAGCACGGGCCTTTTGCTACAAAATTAACCGGACCAAACTTTGTTTTCAAGATCAGACCGGAAAAAGTCGACTCCTGTCTTATTAACGGCGAGTGACAGAAATCCTGTGCTAGTCTCGCCACGTTGGGAAGCTAATGCTATGACCCCCATCTTGATTTCTTTGATGCTTGTTATGGCTGTTTTCACATCTGGTATTTTCAATGTTCTTTGGCCAAAAGTGAGTGGCACGTCACCATAGGTTTCCAGAAGAAAGCGGTCGCATATGCAGAAGTTTCTAGCAAGTTCGTAGCGCAGTGGCGCTTCGTCGCAACCAAGGAAAAACTCTACGGTATTGTTGGTGCAAAACATTAAGCCTCACGACTAGCAGCAACTTAATCGTGGATATACTGCGCCGTACGGCGTTTATTTAAGCTCTACTCCACACAAAAAATTACAGGGCCATTCCATGAACGACACTTCCTTCCTTTTTTTTCCTCTATTGTTAGGAATGGCAATGCTTTCGCATTCAATCCATGTAGCGATACCTAAGTGCCCCCGTAATATTTTTTTACGTTACATCATATGGCGTCACACATCATGGTACGTCATGTCGTCACGTGAAGTGTTATGTCATTGAACCGAAGACATAATTTTATGCCCATCTTTCGGGCGCATCAACGCCGACGCCGTCTTTTGCCGTAATGGGACAAGCTTCTTTTTGAGGGGAGAGTAAAGCCGCATTCCGAAGCGGCTGAGATAGCACAGCAGCTGGCATGCCCGGCTCTCACACAGCAGCACCGGGTTCGAATCTCAGCCGTGGAAGCACATTTTATTCTTTCTTTTATTCCTCTGTTGGCAGTTGGTACCACTCGGTTAACGCCACCGGACGCCGGATTTTCCGCTTCATAGACATATAATGCTTTCGCATTAAAAAGGCACATCCAGTCAGGATTGTGCCTTTTCGTGTGGTAGAGTCGTACAGCTGCCCACCACTTCGAAAATCACATCTGAAGTACGAGGGGGCACTAGTGATCACCAAATCAGGTTCACGCCATTCATAGGTGAAGGATCCATTTGGGTGCACTGAAGATTTGTGTGGGCATTTTCTTTAATTGATTCATTGGCACGTCTCGCCGTCCTGCACCTCGTTAGCTCTAATGGGCAGGATGTACAGCTCGGCAGACTCGTCGGCTGAATCCTCCATGTGTAGTTTAGCATTGTCCTTGTGCTGCTTCAAGTAGGGTTGCATGCGAACAGTGCGCAAAACACATGCCCCTTGCCCACGCTTCAAACTTCATTGCTGGTCGCGGCGAAATAGCCAAGTGACGTGCCGTCATGTGTTGCCCTAAGAAGTTTGTAAGACACTTTGAATGATGTTGTAATATTGCGTTGTAAGTCACACAAAAGTTGCGACAATTATGTTTTGTTAATACGGATTTCTTCTCGGGTTTTATCATACGCAATTTTTTATCGTAAGTTTTGCTTTTTGAATTCGGCCTCCGATGTCTCGATCCTCCCAATAATTCAAACTTTGTGTATTGCATAGATTGTGAAAGCTGCAGTTGACACACACCCATTCGGAGCATGGCTTTATGATCCACATAGAACTCTATTACCGTTTCCTTCCTGTCCGGTGTGATTAAAAATACTTCAAGATAGTAAACAAACACTAAAAAGAAAATACACAGGGACAAGGAGTGGACATAAAACACTGGCGCCAGTGTTTACCACCACTTATTGTCCATGCGTTTTTTGCGGCACTTGTCTACGATCATGAACCAATTGGCCTGAATTGCCATATTAATTCTTCGAGATGCTTATAAGTCATAGCTTCTCTATGTTCAAATTTGGTAAACTTCATAAGCGACAACATCTGGTTGCTTATCTTTGGTAGACCTTGTCAAAAGCCAAAATAAAAGACTGCAATGCGGCGGCAAAAACAGTGAGAGATTGATTCTTGCAGACTCGGGGGCAAAATATACTTTTGCACCATGGTGCCCCTGACAATGTTATCAGTGGCACTTAATAAACTATCAAGGTAGTGTGTAAATTAAGTGCCTGGGTGAGCAAAAACGTAGGAATTTTAAATGTGACTTTCCGCATTTAAGGCTGGTTCACACATACAGTGCAGCGCTAACTCAGCCCTGTTAAGGCAACGAGTCACTGCCACTTCCATGGCTTGTATCCTTTGTTCCGAGTTGCCTACTTTCATACTAAGGACTGATGTCTTGGTTTGTAATACTGATTCAGCGCTGAGGTAGTGCTGCTCTGTGAACAGGATACCTTGCTCGGACATTAAAGTTTAGATAAGCAGATCAATGTGTAACTGTGCATCTTTTTTCTTTATAGGTTACCAGTACTCCCGTGGACACGAAGGCAGTACAAGGTCCCCCATGGACACGAAGGCAGTGTACCATATACTCGAATTTCACATTTTTAATAAACTAGTTATTACTCTTTCCCACGGTTTTATGCAGGCATTTTCTGAACCCTGCATGCATATATAGGCATACATATAAGTGACACTTGCACTCACTTTCCCCTTCCTCAAAACAGCGGTTACATCCGGACCACATGTCATGCAACCTATTGCCGTCTTCCCTCTTAGAGCTCTATCTAGAAACCCATGCTAGGAGTATAATTTCGAATACATTTCATTTGAAAGTCTAGATACACTGCTTTGAGTCTGTTGAAAATCAAATGTCTTTTTTTACCGCGATGCAATTGAGGTTTTGATGGGCCATCTCATTAGGTATATTCCGACTCGTCGGAATATGCCTAATCAGATGGCACGTCACAAACCTAAATTACAACGCGGTAGAAAAAAACATTTGATTTTCAACAGAGGCTCAAAGCAGTGTATCGAGACTTTTAAATGAAATGTATTAGAAATTCTTATGAGGTGGCACGGCAAAACCTCAATTGAAACGCGGTGGCCAATAGTTTTCGTAAACTCCTTAGGGACTCGTTACAAAAAATCAATTATTTTTCAACACAGACTCGAAAGGGTGTCAATAGACTTTCAAATGATATTCATATGAAATATATTTGAAACTTTATGCGGTAGCTTTGTCGAAACTTCAATTGGAACGCGGTGGCCAATAGTTTTCGTAAACTCCTTACGGATTCGTTACAAAACTCATTTGCATTTCTATTGAGACTCGAAAAGATATAATGAGTAGACTCCATAAACATTCAAATGAAATTCATTAAAATTTTTTGTAAGGGAAAGGAAATCCTCGTGGATGGAACTATATCCGATAAACCACCGGTCATGGAAGATGAATTCAACAAATATTTTCATTCGGTTTTTTCAGCTGACAGGACTGCTGAATACAATATCAAGCGATGAGCCTGACTCGTTAATGCAACATATTGAAATTAACTTTGAGGAAGTAAGGGCCCTGCTGCTAAATATTGATATAAATAAAACGCCAGGACCAGATAGAATTCCATACGAATTTCTGAGACGCTATTGCGAACCGGTATCCCACTTTCTGACTACCATCTTTCAGAAATCTCTCGACGAATGTCGCTTACCAAATGACTGGCTAACCGCCAAAGTTGAACCAATTCACAAATCGGGCAACCTTCTTAGCGTAGAAAATTACGAACAGATTTCGTCGACATCAAATTCATGCAAAATGCTTGAGCACATTATTTGTAAATGACTCGTAGATTTCATGGAAAAAAACAAATCTTTTCTACAACAGACAGCACGGTTTCCGCGGGAAGCTCTCGACTATTACTCAGCTATTTGAATCAACGAATCAGTTTGGTGAAGAACTAACGTACGTGGCCAAGTCGATGTTGTTTCTATCGACCTATCTAAGGCATTCGACACAGTCATACATAGCAAGTTACTAGAGAAATTACTGCGTCTCGGTGTTGATAATAACTTGGTTCCTTGGATCAAGTCATATCTTTCTGATCGGACGCAGTATCTTCAAATAGACGGCCATGCGTCATCGGTTTTGCCTATCTCGTCTGGCGCACCGCAGGGTTCTGTTTTGGGGCCGTTTTTGTTTTTAATCTATGTTAGCGATATCTTTAAAAAATATTGATTCGGCTGTGGAAGTACGATTGTTTGGTTTACATTACTGTGGAAAGTGCTGATGATCAAACCGTTTTGAATCGTTCCTTCTTGACTATTTTGCGATGGTCAACAATGCAGCGTTCTAACATTTTTAAGTATATCGGTGATAGTATATCAAGTAATCTCAACTGGAACACGCTTGTTGGAAATGTATGTAATTCTGCATATAAAAAGCTTTGTTTCATGAGAAGATATCTAAGAGGGACGAACTCCGATGTAAGAACCAATGTTTATAAAACCTTGGTGCGCCCAACCTTAGAGTACGCAGTTGGAGCGTATTCAAAGGCTTGCTGCCAGGTTTATATTTGCAAGATATAATAGAGATGAGTCTGTTTGGGCACTCTTAAGAGATGCCTGGTTATCCTCTTTGGCACTAAGGCGTAAAATTGCACAACTCATTTTTTAACTACTGTTTTTTTAACTATTTTAATATCGACACGCAAAACTACATAAGACCTCCTGGCAGACGGTCTCGACGCTTAAACTATGAATTATCAGTTGATCCCTGTATACCTAATATTGACATCTATGAATATTCGTTCCTTGTGAAGACGATTGAAGAATGGAATAGGCTGCCTTCAAGTGTTCTTTCCGGCGTCTCTTCTTTTGAAACATTTGAGGAAAGATTGATGGATTGGTTTTCTGAGGGTTAGCTTCATCTCTCTACAGCCCCTCTCAGTAGCAGTGCATTTATGATTATCAAATGTGTAACGTCTGTGCACGTATCTTTGTGCATTTTATTGTACCCCCTCCTGCAATAACCCGAAAGGGTTGGCAATATTTGAAATAATAATAACAATTGTTTGAAAAATTCAGTTTAATACCGTGTCAATGTCGGAACAATTTAATATGCTGTATTGACGTTTCCACGTATGCTCAGATCTCTAGCCAAAGCGTCAACCACTTTGTTCTAACTTATGACAAAATTAGGTGAGACGTTTTGTACACAATCCTGTTTTGTCGGAGACTTGTGGCCTAAACGGAAAGTTAGCTGCACCGTAAGTGGATCCGAAATTCAGCTTTTCACCACAACGCTCACGCGACTGTGTCTCGCCAGTTGCTTTAATCTTTCGAAATCCTCTCGAGCAGCGTAATAATCGTTATTTTCCACACCGACGGGCACGAGCTAGTTCATGTTTCGTTCTATTTTAGCTGCGTAGGCACGCTTTTTTGATCGTCGTGAGAGTAGCGATTTTTCAATTGCTGCCGTCCACCGTGCTTTCGCCGCGTGTGAGACCAAGTTTCGTCAAAAGCAGAAAGCTCGCGCATGAGGTGGAAAGTATTTTCTGCTTAATGACCCGCAGGTGCACTTCAGAAGTGAAGACTGCGTGTCCCTTGACTACATAACGACGGAGAATTGACCTCAAGAAGGTGAAGTTGCGCTATAGAGTATGCTGGAAGAGCACGTGGTTTTTTCTTCTGTCTCATCCTGAAGCTACGCCTCATTTGACACACGTGGCACGTACATACACTTCATGTACAGAGTGAGCCAGTGTTGCCATACAAGGGCAAACCAAACTCACACTGTGTACACAATGGCGTCTACTCTGCTCTTGCTTTCAGTCCGCCGTTTGCTTCGTGTGCACGCTGCACGCCATTTTTCGCACGAACACATGTCCGTGATTTTACATTTTACTTCGAAATCGCAGTGACAGCTCTTAATGTTTACCATTCAAGTCTGCCACTCAAAAAAGTAATTTTCGCCGCACTAACAAATGGTATTGCAATCATTAAAAAGTGAAATAAATGACAAGCGCTGGTTCGCCATAAGAGAGCCGCGCTATGTACTCCAGTCGGGTCACACCTGAGCAGCGTTTCTTCGAGGAATACTGCGAAATCGCAAGACGGCCTCAAAACCTTTGAGCGCTTACTATATTGTATTTAACCCGAAACCGGGAAACCTCAGACTAATGCAAACGCTGTAACAATTCATGTGATCCGCGCCCGTGTGAATGTTTGCCAAATAGTCGTTATAAGTGAAGGTTCTTGTCTCAGATTTTTATGACGGGGTGTATCGAAGACTACAGTAGCTTATGTGTTGCTGAATATTAAACGCGTTGGCAACGATAATTCTGCAGCAAAAGGGATGAGCTTCTCAAAGATTACCGCATTTCAATGTTCCTGAATGATTTCGAATTTCACGTTCTAGGTTTGTGATGAAAATGTGGCGTGCTTGTGGGGCGGTTTATTTTTCGTGATTTACTTTGCATAAATATTATTTTAGTAGATTCTGCAAGCAAAGCTAGATGAGCGTGTGAAATACCGCATTTATATGTTCTCAAATAATTTTAAATTACACGACTGGGTTTGCGCTGAAAATGTGGCGAGCTCGTGGAAAGGTATATGTTTTGGTATTTATTTTGCTTGAATATTATTTTACTTGAGAGTGTGGGGAAAAAGTGACGCTTTTTCAGGGCACATCTTTCGACAGGAAAGCGATCTCCACGCTGCATTTTTCCGGGAGGGCGCTCTAAAGTGCGCTAATCCCAAAGCAAGGCACATTTTGGTACTTGGAAAGCTTTGCGGAATCCCCCTAAAAAGGAGGTGAAAAAAAAATAAGAAAGACGTTTACAACTTCCCGTAACGCAGAATTAGGGCGCAGCTCTTGAGGAGGAAGGGAGTGTACTGAAAGGAGGGTATACCCCTCCTCCTCACCTCCTCATCCTCCCTGCTACTCCTCCTCCCCTCCTCCTCCTTCGCCTCCTCCTCCTCCCCTCATCCTCCTCCTCCCTCACCTCCTCCTCCTCCCTCCTCCTCCCCTCCTCCTCCTCCCTCCTCCTCCCCTCTTCCTCCTCTCCCCTTCCTCCTCCTCCTCCTTCCTCCTCCTCCTCCTCCCTCCTCCTCCTCCTCTTCCCCTCTCTTCTTTCCCCTCCTCCTCCATCGTCCTCGCTCCCCTCGTCCTCCTCCTCCTTCTTCCTCTCTCCCACCCTCCTCCTCCCTCCGCCTCCTCCCCGCGCGTTGCATCATGAGACGTTTCCCATAATGCACCGCGCGGTTACGCTCGACGGCGACGGCGACGCCGACGCCGCTCAAGCCCGAAACGGACGCCCAAAAGCTGCGCTCTAAAAGAGAAAGGATGCAGACCGCAGAATAGGAAAGAGGAAATCTTCGGTTTCACCCTGCGATGGAAAGCAACGCACGCTACGACCAATCTTAGCCAATCCAGCGCTCCACGAGTGACACGTATCTTCACGCTCCACGCGTCACACCGCACAACCGAGAGATCACGTGAAACCTTCTGAGCTTTGGATTGGCATTGGTTAATCGTCCCGTCTGTTGCTGCCCATCGTAAGGTGAAACGGAGTGCAGTTAAAAGGCAATGGACTCCTCTCGCCTTTGAGCGAGGAAGTTACACTGTAGAAGCTCTGTTTGAGGACGAGACGCATATTTCACGCAGAGCGTCAGCACCCGTCAAGACTAATCTATTGTGTGTCTATGAACTATTTATGTAGCCCACTGTACGCCCCATTTCTATAACCTTGTTCGGAAGAGTGAATTACCAACAGCGACATGTTCTCCAAGAGACGTTTCTGCGATACTTCTGTGAAGGCTGATTTTGGCACTGGATTAAGATTTGTTTCTTTATTTATTTCAATCCCCTTAGGGCCCATAGGGCATTACAGAGGGGTGGGGCATATAAGAATTCCCTAAAAAATTAAACATAAAAAGCAGTGATAAAAATACAAACAAATCTACGAGTATCAACAAAAGTGATTAGTTTGTGCTTTTTCAAACAAATCAAGTGATGGGATAGTTACTAAAGATTCTTTAAGGTGGTTCCACTCCAAAGACGTTCTTGGTATGAAAGAGTTCTTTAATGCTGATGTTCCACGTTGCGAAATGCCTGCCTTGAAATGATGATCGATGCGTAAACAAATGTATGATAGCATGGGTGTCTCCTAGAATTAAAATGGGGGGGGGTCTAAATTATTAGGGGGGTCAGGGGGGGGGGAGAATTGAGAATATAAGAGTCGTTGCGAATTAAATTGGTGCCTTCGGAGAAACAAGGGAGGAAGTACACGCCCGTAGGGGGGTTGTAGGGAAATCACTGTATGAGGGGTTGAGGAATAATTTATTTTTTAGCGTAACGTTAGAGTGTTAAATTTGTAGAAAAGCAAAGACGAACTATTTTTCGTCGCAAATGAAGGGGAGTCAGAGACAAAGAGGCTTTAATAGATGATACACTGGCGGTGCGACGATAGTTATAATAAATAAAACGTACTTCGCGATTTTGCAGAGCTTCTAGGTTACTCACAAGCGTTGTATGTCCGGGGTCCCAGATCGATGAGGCGTACTCTAGTTTTGATGGAATCAGAGTATGTACAGAAGTAACTTTAATAATATCGGGGCTAAAGAAAAACTTATTTTTAGATATCCGAGCATAGAGTTAGCGTTAGCGATAATGTGATCAGTATGGGTTTTTCATGAAACGTCTGAAGTAATGTTACCACGAAGATCTTTATAAAACGTCACAGACTGCAGCAGAGTGTTAGAAATTGAATATAGTGAAATGGACGTGTTCCGACGTGAAACCCTCGTGGATTTACATTTGTTAATGCTAAGAATCATTTTCTGCAAGTTACACCATTCGGATACAGCACACAGGTCACATTGAAGTAGTGTTGAATCAGATTTGTTAGTTATTTCACGATAAATTACACAGTCATAAAAAATACTAATTGAGGATGATACACATATTGGTAAGTCATTTGTGTAAATAAGAAATAAAAGTGGTCCTACAATGGACCCTTGTGGAACACAAGAGGTATCACGACTAAGGAAAGAATTGGTGTTGTTAGCATTGACGTACTGTAATCGATTAGTTAAGAAATATGAAATCCACGACAAAACATTATCATCGAGGATAAATGTGCCAAGTTGAAAAGATAAGAGTTCATGTGAAACTTTATCAAACGCTTTGGCGAAATCAAGAAATACACAGTCAGCCTGAGACTCACGGTCAAGAATGGAAAGTAGGTTGTATGTGAAAGACAAACGCTGTGTTTCACATGAGGGAGAGGTGCGAAAACCATGTTGTGAAGGTGAAAAGAAAGAATTAGACTCTAGAAAGTTAACTAAATGGGAATGAATAATGTGTTCTAAAATTTTACACGGCGTGCTGGTTATCGAAATGCGTCTGTAATTGACAGGATCATGTTTGTCACCCGATTTGTGAAGTGGAACCACCTTTCCTTTTTTCTAATCATCCGGTAAGACAAGAGGCTTAGTGATTGCTCAAAACGTTAAGTAAGAATAATTGACATGTAATGTTTAGTACTCTTAAGAAATTTCGAAGTAATGTTGTCAACTCCTTACGAGGGAAACAGTTTCGAATCGTCGTGCAGCTTTACGATCCCATCGTAGTAAAAGACTGTGGAATTAAGGGAAAGAAGGCATAATCTGGATACATAGGATACAAAAGGTAAATCAACTGAAATGGCACTGCTAAATATCAAAAGCAAAATCACCGACAATATTGAAAATCAGTGCTATACTCTGGGTGCTTTTTTAGACTTGAGGAAGGCCTTTGATTCTATAAAACACGACATCCTACTCCGAAAGCTACCGCTGTATGGAATAAGAGGAAGTGCGCTAAACTTGATAAGCAGTTACATGACCTCACGTTTTCAATATACCGTCCTCAATGATGTGCGCTCTCCTTTAGCAAAAATTCGATACGGTGTGCCGCAGGGGTAAATTCTCGGGCCATTACTTTTCCTTCTTTACATTAATGATATAGTAAACATCCCACAAACACCTAACATAATTTTATATGCAGATGATACGAATGCATTGTTTACTGGTAGCTGTTTGGATAGCATAGAAAGAGAAACAAATAATTGGCTGGAGCAACTTCATTTATGGTTAGCCTCAAACCAGTTAGAGCTGAATACGGCAAAGACTAAGTACATTATTTTTAGAGCAAAAAATAAGCCCATAACTAGCGAAATTAGTACATCTTTTCAAAACTCGAATATTGAACGCGTGGAATCCTTTAAATTTCTTGGTCTTCGTTTTCACGAAAATCTATACTGGACTTGTCAAGTGAACGAACTCCGAAGGAATATTTCTAGATCAAATGGTTTAATTTGTAAGTTAAAATACCTTCTTCCAGCCTGGTTAAAAAAACAACTGTATATATCTCTGAATCACTCGAGGCTGCATTACTGTTTATTGGTCTGGGGGATGACTACAGCAAGTAATATTAAGCAATTATTTACATTGCAAAAACGCGCAGTTAGGTAAATTGATAATTTACCTTGGACTGAATCGACTTCCCCTAGCTTTATTAAACATCAAATATTAACGTTAGACAATCTTTTTTGCCTAAAGGTCGCAGTTTCTGTTCATACTCAAATAAACACGAATCCCGCAATATTTTACGAAACATATTTATCCAAGCAAACAAATTACAACTTGAGACACCAGCAGTTTTCCAAACCTAAAATAAGAACTAATTACGGTACACAAAAAATATCCTACCAGATAACCGATCTTCATAACAGAAATTATTGTGTTTTCGAATTAGCCCAAACAATAGCGTCCATGTTTCTTTTCAAAAAATACCTTACAGTATACTTCAATGTGCCTAGTGTGTATTCCTAGTATAGTTCACATCAAAACAGATTGTACATTTTTTTGTGCCTCATATTTTTATCTTCTCATATATTGTTTTATTTTTGATTTATGCTGTTTTTGATTCATTTCCTGTGCCCTGCTACTGAGTGCTGTAACGGGGGTTGGGACCTAGTCAGGTGATTCCTTTTCGCCTTTTGTCCCAACCTCCCTGACAATTGTTTCAAAAATAAATAAACAAACAAACAAACACACAATCCATACCATAATTTTCAGTGAAAGCCTTACAAAAACATCGTTTAAAACGAATGCACATTGAGCTTTGGGAATGTCAATGCCATCAACATCTGTGAGGGCACAACAACTCGCTTATGCCCGTTTACAACACTCCAAAATTGTTTAGTGTTGTTTGGTAACATTGATGAAAGCGTAACATTAAAAGAAGTCAGTTTTGTTTCCTTGGCTGCTGCTTTATAAGCATTTGAAACCGATTTATAAAGCTGCCAGCGCTCAGTGAAGACACACAACTTTGCAGCACGGAAAATGCGTTTTTTTTTTCGGAAAGACGTTTCAGAGTTGTATTAAACCAAGGAGACATGTGGTTGGGGTTGGAAAAAATAATCCTGCAGGGGATAAGCAAATTAATAAGCTAATTTATTTTGTTTTTAAACATGTTTCAATTAGTCTCTACTGCACATTCTGAAAGCGCAGGCAGAAATTGGCCAAGAAAGCAAGCCAACTCATTTTTTATTGCGTGAAAGTTTTCTTTGCTATAATCTAGAAGGTGCTTCGTAGATTTAGTAAAAACATACGCTGTAGTAAGCAGGTTGAAATTTAAAATAGCATGGTTGCTAGTCTAGGGAAACAAGTTATAGAAGGAGCGAGATTCGGGTTAGTTGTAAGAATAAGGTCGAACACATTGGCCATTGTATCAGTTATCCGACTAGGCTCAGTGACACATTTTGTAAAAGAAAAATTAGTACAAAGACTGAGAATATTGGAGTAATTCGTAGAACTGTAAGATGATACAAAAAACAGTCCGGACCAGTTGATTAGAGGAAGATTAAAATCACCTATTAAAAATATGGGTGCAAGAGGAAAGCTTGAACAAATCATATTTAAAACATCATGCAAATCGGAGCAAAAATCCAAAAGGCCGTTGGGAGGGCAGTAACTAGCGAATAAAATATTAATTTTATAAGCACATTGCAGATGTACGCAAACGAATTGCAATGGGAAACTATATTTACGTTATAACATTGAATGGCTTTACTCACAGCAATACAAACATCTCTCCCACGCCTATCTGTTCTGTCACACGGATAAAAGTTGCAGCATTTATTAGAGTCAAACATTTCCCTATCACGGACAACACTTGAAAGCCAAGTTTCCGTCAAAACAACATTATCGCTTGATGATGCGCCACTACCTATTGAGAGGTCATCGCGGTTACAGATTCTGCTTCTTGTGTTAATAAAAATTACTGATGTTTCATTTGTGAAGAAAGGGGAGGCACACGTGTGCTTACCGGCGTTTTCCTTTAGTTTAAAGGCGGTAGATACATTTGCGGTATTTCTAGTTGGTTAGGAAGAGGCTTTATAAATTTCGTTTTTGTTACAATAAAAAAAATTGCTTTTCGCCTATATACAACTTATCGACACAAATTTTGTAACACCCCCCCCCCCCCTGGGTACGAGCAAAGTCATGTAGCCGTTTGCTAGCAAGCTGAACATTCTTCGGATAGTCATCGCTGATGGAAATGCTTGTTTATTTTAGCTTATATTTTGCTGAATTCATTTTGCGAATACAGTCCTTATCACGTTTAAGTATTTCGCTTAAAATATTTAATCACATTCTCGTTCTTGCTCAATCTTCTGATAGAAGCAATGACGTTCGCTAGCAGTTTATACTAGTGTGAAACAAATAGACAATTTATTGCGACATTTTCGTGTGTTCTACAGCTGTCATTTGTTGCATTTACTAACTGTTAGACATGAGAATTGTTTGGTTTACGTTGGGGAGTGTGCGTTCGTGAGATGAAACCAAGCGTTCGCGCTGGCGACATACGCGATCAAAATTAATTTGCCTACAAAAATTCATAGTGAAGGAGCTCTCAAAAACGGGTTAGAAGCGTTCTTAAAAAAACTAAATAGAACAGAAAGTGTGTTTTATGATTTAGAAAAAAAATTAGTAGGGTTTTAGGGATCCAGGACAAAAGCAGACTGGTTCAAAGGCGCTTATGCTCCCCCTCACGAAACTCTACAATAAAAAAATGGCACAGGCCCGTGATCCTCCTTTATCTTGAATTATTTTGTTTGTACGGATACTTGCAAATTACACGCATCACGTTTTAAGGCCGCGATCTCTCGCCTGGGCTCAATCAGACGAAGGCTGATATGGGGCAAGGCGCCCTCCATCCGAGCATTCGGTTGCACGTCAAAAGATATTTATTTGGCCCTCCAGAGCCAAGTAGAAATGTTAATATTATTATTAATACAGCTTTTCCCGGTTTGACGATTTTCGAGCGTTTACTGACTCTTGCGCCGCCTCTTCCTTTAATTCCTTCACTGTAGTTCATGTTAACATTCGAAGCATACGGAAATACTGGGATGAGCTTAGGGCTATTGTTGATGAACTTCATGATAAAATCGATGCCCTTGTTTTAACTGAAATAAATGTGAGCTCCGACTTCTTACCGCTGTTTGGATTGTCTGGTTTCCAGAACTGTTTTTACACCCGTCGAGATACCCGAGGAGGTGGTATCGGCATTTTTGTGAAGGATTCCTGGTCGATGACTCAGGTTGACGTAAAGTTTACACACTCAGAAAGCCTGGCTGTTAAGATATCTCACTCCCATCAGACAATTTGCCTTTTGGCATTATATAGACCCTCCTCGTCTAACTGTATCAATTTTCTGGAAGAGCTGAGAGGAAACTTGGAGGAATTAACTAACGAAACAACGTTTTGCTTGGTAGGGGATATAAATATTGACACCCTTAAAAATTCACAATCAGTCGTTTGTGACTATTTGTCTCTACTTGCCGAGCATGGAATATCACCAACTATTCAAAGCGCAACAAGAGAGGAGGTGCTGAATGACCATGTTGTGTCCTCGTGTCTCGACCACATTAACGTTCGATCCTCTGATGCTTCTGTCCATTCTGCTGTAACTTTGCAAAAGCTAGCTGATCATTTTTTTGTTACGTGTCAATGTGTCTTCTCTTCTGAAGCGGTTCAGGAGGTCGAGCGCATTTGCCGATTAGAGATGCTGAACTTGATAACTTTTGACCGACTGATTAAGAACTATGATTGGGATGGTTTTTTGTCCTCAGTCAACAGCAACAACATTTACCCAATGTTCATTAACATCCTGAACAACTTTAGAAATTCATCAAAAAAGGTGGTATATGTCAAAAAACGTAAACCCTCACTACCTTGGCTAACTCCCGCTATTCTCGACGCAATCACTTTAAAAGAGCAATTGTGGAAGAAGAGTTGGCGTTCCCCCAACAACGCAGTACTTAAACTAGAGTGTAAGATACAAAGAAACCGCGCCAATGCTCTCCTTCGCTCCGCGAAACGCTCATATTTTTCTAAAAAGATTCGCGATGCTCGCTCTGACTCCAGAAAAACTTGGTGTGTTATCAATGAGCTTCGCGGTCATGTGCGAAAGAACATGACCGAGACTCTTCGTGACCACTTTGGCACAGACATGACTTCTACTGCGCAAGCATTCAATACTTTTTTCAAAAACTCAGCTGCCATTCCGACGAGCACGGGATCCCCCATTTGGACACCCGGAACTCCGGCTTTCTTCGAATCAGCATTTCTTCCTTCTCTCACGGAGCTTGACTTGCGCTCATATTTGTTCGGTTTCAGGCCATCTAAATCTGCGGGTGTTGACAACATCACCAGCTCGAGATTTATGCCGCAACTATGACTCGATAAAGGATGTGCTTCTGACCATTATCACTGATATCTTAGAAACGGGTAATATCCCTACCGAATCAAAACAAGCTGTAGTGGTTCCTCTTTACAAAGGTGGCGTAAAAGACCAAGTTTCTTCATACAGACCTATTTCGATCCTCTCTTGCATCTCCCAGATTCTCGAAAAACACCTCTTTGCTGTTATGACTGGCTTTCTTGACAAGCATTCCATTATATCGTCAACTCAATACGGGTTCGTAGCTGGTCGTGGCACCATTGATCTCCTTGAAAATTTTTCTGACACTTTGCATTACTCTTTTGAGAATAATATGTACACGTGTGCACTGTTCATTGACGTTGCAAAGGCATTTGACACTGTCAACCACGACATCCTTTTGTATAAGCTTTGCAGGATGGGCTTTCGAGGGCCGTTCTATTCCTTGCTCGCCAATTTTCTTTCAAATCGAACCCAGGTCGTGCCTCTGGGCAACTCTCGCAGCTCACAGGCGTGCTTAACATCCGGGGTCCCACAGGGCTCTATTCTATCGCCGCTACTATTTAACATCTACGTCAATGATTTACCAACTGCAGTCACAAGCTCCACGGTACTGCAATATGCTGATGATACTGTTTTATTTTCTAGACATCTGGTATACGAGCGTGCAATCAAAATACTGCAGGCAGACGCGATTGCACTCATGGACTGGTTTTCGGCAAATAAGCTGCGTGTGAACACTTCCAAAACAAAACTTGTATGTTTCTGTAATCCTCTGAAAGTTGTCAACTTGTCTTCTTCATTTTTTCTTCATGAATCCAATTGCCTATGCACCGATTGTGAAGCCATTCAATATGTTAGCTCTATTAAGTACCTAGGTATCTACTTTGATTGTGATTTATCATGGCGCACACATATGTCATACTTATGCCAACGGTTGCGAACTGTCTCTTGTTTAATGTATAGTTTAAAGTGTTTTGTACCTTTATCTAGTAAGAAGAAACGTTATGCATGCCCTGGCGTACAGTTTACTGAGGTATGGCATCACAGTCTTCTTCAATTGTCCTCGCCTATGGCACACACGAATCGACCGCATTTTGCATGGTCTTCTAAAGAGCGTTGCTTACCGCACGGAATACTCATCGAGTGATAACTTGTTCGCCTCGCTTGAACTACCGTCGTTCTACTCTTTATTTCTACAAACGCTCGTCTGGAAACACTTCTGGGGGAGCGAGTTTAAAATCATTTCGACACCAGTCCGTGAGCTTCGAGCAGCTCCACGTTTCCATACCCAAAGAGCGAGAACTCGCTATAGTGAAAGTATGCGCGAATATTATGTGCCAAACGTTTTCAATAGTGTTCCAGACACCTTGTTTTCCCTTGCTTCCAACAAACCACAGAAGAAAAGTCTAAGATCTTTGTTTTCTGACGTGTTGCGAGAGCCATCATGATAGCAATGGGAAGCCTACCTGGGCAGCTATATTCTCCTTCTTTTTGTTTTCACTTCTACACACAAGCTTATTGCTTGGCTCCAAACTTTTCCAAAATTCAGGCCTATTTTTTTCTGTGCCTTGCGCCGATTTTGTCTCTCTGTTGCTTTATTTTTTAATTGACACAGGCTTTTTTGCTTTGCTTTCTTCCCGAAATGTAACTGTTCACTGAAGACCTCTTCGAACCTTGGGGCCTGTATCGTGAAAAAACGCAAACAAGTGTGTGCGTGTTTTTTATATATTTTTCTTTTCTTGTGCGATTATGATTGCTAACTCTTCTCAGCCACATCTTCGAGAAGCACTCTCCTATTCGCTGTGGTGCTGTGCATATACAACGTGCGTGCGTGTGTGCATTTTGTATTTACTTCATTTCTTATATTGTAACTTTTCCACCTTCCAAAGAACAGCACTCTGTTTCCAACTGAAATGTAACATTTCCGTACTAAAAACGCCAAACAAGTGTGTGCGTGTGTTTTTTATATATATCTATATTTTTTTTTCTTGCACGATTACGATTGCTAACTCTTCTCAGCCACATCTTCGAGAAGCACTTTCCTATTCGCCGTGGTGCTGTGCTTATGAAAACGTGCGTGCGTGTGTGCATTTTGTATTTACTTCATTTCTTATATTGTAACTTTTCCACCTTCCAAAGAACAGCACTCGTGTTTCCAACTGAAATGTAACATTTCCGTACTAAAAACGCCAAACAAGTGTGTGCGTGTGTTTTTTATATATATATATATTTTTTTTCTTGCACGATTACGATTGCTAACTCTTCTCAGCCACATCTTCGAGAAGCACTTTCCTATTCGCCGTGGTGCTGTGCTTATGAAAACGTGCGTGCGTGTGTGCATTTTGTATTTACTTCATTTCTTATATTGTAACTTTTCCACCTTCCAAAGAACAGCACTGTGTTTCCAACTGAAATGTAACATTTCCGTACTAAAAACGCAAACAAGTGTGTGCGTGTGTTTTTTTATATATCTATATTTTTTTCTTGCACGATTACGATTGCTAACTCTTCTCAGCCACATCTTCGAGAAGCACTTTCCTATTCGCCGTGGTGCTGTGCTTATGAAAACGTGCGTGCGTGTGTGCATTTTGTATTTACTTCATTTCTTATATTGTAACTTTTCCACCTTCCAAAGAACAGCACTCGTGTTTCCAACTGAACTGTAACATTTCCGTACTAAAAACGCCAAACAAGTGTGTGCGTGTGTTTTTTATATATCTATATTTTTTTTTCTTGCACGATTACGATTGCTAACTCTTCTCAGCCACATCTTCGAGAAGCACTTTCCTATTCGCCGTGGTGCTGTGCTTATGAAAACGTGCGTGCGTGTGTGCATTTTGTATTTACTTCATTTCTTATATTGTAACTTTTCCACCTTCCAAAGAACAGCACTCTGTTTCCAACTGAAATGTAACATTTCCGTACTAAAAATGCCAAACAAGTGTGTGCGTGTGTTTTTTTATATATCTATATTTTTTTTCTTGCACGATTACGATTGCTAACTCTTCTCAGCCACATCTTCGAGAAGCACTTTCCTATTCGCCGTGGTGCTGTGCTTATGAAAACGTGCGTGCGTGTGTGCATTTTGTATTTACTTCATTTCTTATATTGTAACTTTTCCACCTTCCAAAGAACAGCACTCTGTTTCCAACTGAAATGTAACATTTCCGTACTAAAAACGCCAAACAAGTGTGTGCGTGTGTTTTTTTATATATCTATATTTTTTTTCTTGCACGATTACGATTGCTAACTCTTCTCAGCCACATCTTCGAGAAGCACTTTCCTATTCGCCGTGGTGCTGTGCTTATGAAAACGTGCGTGCGTGTGTGCATTTTGTATTTACTTCATTTCTTATATTGTAACTTTTCCACCTTCCAAAGAACAGCACTCTGTTTCCAACTGAAATGTAACATTTCCGTACTAAAAATGCCAAACAAGTGTGTGCGTGTGTTTTTTTATATATCTATATTTTTTTTTCTTGCACGATTACGATTGCTAACTCTTCTCAGCCACATCTTCGAGAAGCACTTTCCTATTCGCCGTGGTGCTGTGCTTATGAAAACGTGCGTGCGTGTGTGCATTTTGTATTTACTTCATTTCTTATATTGTAACTTTTCCACCTTCCAAAGAACAGCACTCTGTTTCCAACTGAAATGTAACATTTCCGTACTAAAAATGCCAAACAAGTGTGTGCGTGTGTTTTTTTATATATCTATATTTTTTTTCTTGCACGATTACGATTGCTAACTCTTCTCAGCCACATCTTCGAGAAGCACTTTCCTATTCGCCGTGGTGCTGTGCTTATGAAAACGTGCGTGCGTGTGTGCATTTTGTATTTACTTCATTTCTTATATTGTAACTTTTCCACCTTCCAAAGAACAGCACTCTGTTTCCAACTGAAATGTAACATTTCCGTACTAAAAATGCCAAACAAGTGTGTGCGTGTGTTTTTTTATATATCTATATTTTTTTTTCTTGCACGATTACGATTGCTAACTCTTCTCAGCCACATCTTCGAGAAGCACTTTCCTATTCGCCGTGGTGCTGTGCTTATGAAAACGTGCGTGCGTGTGTGCATTTTGTATTTACTTCATTTCTTATATTGTAACTTTTCCACCTTCCAAAGAACAGCACTGTGTTTCCAACTGAAATGTAACATTTCCGTACTAAAAACGCAAACAAGTGTGTGCGTGTGTTTTTTTTATATATCTATATTTTTTTTCTTGCACGATTACGATTGCTAACTCTTCTCAGCCACATCTTCGAGAAGCACTTTCCTATTCGCCGTGGTGCTGTGCTTATGAAAACGTGCGTGCGTGTGTGCATTTTGTATTTACTTCATTTCTTATATTGTAACTTTTCCACCTTCCAAAGAACAGCACTCTGTTTCCAACTGAAATGTAACATTTCCGTACTAAAAACGCAAACAAGTGTGTGCGTGTGTTTTTTATATATCTATATTTTTTTTTCTTGCACGATTACGATTGCTAACTCTTCTCAGCCACATCTTCGAGAAGCACTTTCCTATTCGCCGTGGTGCTGTGCTTATGAAAACGTGCGTGCGTGTGTGCATTTTGTATTTACTTCATTTCTTATATTGTAACTTTTCCACCTTCCAAAGAACAGCACTGTGTTTCCAACTGAAATGTAACATTTCCGTACTAAAAACGCCAAACAAGTGTGTGCGTGTGTTTTTTTATATATATATATTTTTTTTCTTGCACGATTACGATTGCTAACTCTTCTCAGCCACATCTTCGAGAAGCACTTTCCTATTCGCCGTGGTGCTGTGCTTATGAAAACGTGCGTGCGTGTGTGCATTTTGTATTTACTTCATTTCTTATATTGTAACTTTTCCACCTTCCAAAGAACAGCACTCTGTTTCCAACTGAAATGTAACATTTCCGTACTAAAAACGCCAAACAAGTGTGTGCGTGTGTTTTTTTATATATATATTTTTTTTTCTTGCACGATTACGATTGCTAACTCTTCTCAGCCACATCTTCGAGAAGCACTTTCCTATTCGCCGTGGTGCTGTGCTTATGAAAACGTGCGTGCGTGTGTGCATTTTGTATTTACTTCATTTCTTATATTGTAACTTTTCCACCTTCCAAAGAACAGCACTGTGTTTCCAACTGAATTGTAACATTTCCGTACTAAAAACGCAAACAAGTGTGTGCGTGTGTTTTTTTATATATCTATATTTTTTTTTCTTGCACGATTACGATTGCTAACTCTTCTCAGCCACATCTTCGAGAAGCACTTTCCTATTCGCCGTGGTGCTGTGCTTATGAAAACGTGCGTGCGTGTGTGCATTTTGTATTTACTTCATTTCTTATATTGTAACTTTTCCACCTTCCAAAGAACAGCACTGTGTTTCCAACTGAAATGTAACATTTCCGTACTAAAAACGCCAAACAAGTGTGTGCGTGTGTTTTTTTATATATCTATATTTTTTTTCTTGCACGATTACGATTGCTAACTCTTCTCAGCCACATCTTCGAGAAGCACTTTCCTATTCGCCGTGGTGCTGTGCTTATGAAAACGTGCGTGCGTGTGTGCATTTTGTATTTACTTCATTTCTTATATTGTAACTTTTCCACCTTCCAAAGAACAGCACTGTGTTTCCAACTGAACTGTAACATTTCCGTACTAAAAACGCAAACAAGTGTGTGCGTGTGTTTTTTTATATATCTATATTTTTTTTCTTGCACGATTACGATTGCTAACTCTTCTCAGCCACATCTTCGAGAAGCACTTTCCTATTCGCCGTGGTGCTGTGCTTATGAAAACGTGCGTGCGTGTGTGCATTTTGTATTTACTTCATTTCTTATATTGTAACTTTTCCACCTTCCAAAGAACAGCACTGTGTTTCCAACTGAAACTGTAACATTTCCGTACTAAAAACGCAAACAAGTGTGTGCGTGTGTTTTTTTATATATCTATATTTTTTTTTCTTGCACGATTACGATTGCTAACTCTTCTCAGCCACATCTTCGAGAAGCACTTTCCTATTCGCCGTGGTGCTGTGCTTATGAAAACGTGCGTGCGTGTGTGCATTTTGTATTTACTTCATTTCTTATATTGTAACTTTTCCACCTTCCAAAGAACAGCACTGTGTTTCCAACTGAACTGTAACATTTCCGTACTAAAAACGCCAAACAAGTGTGTGCGTGTGTTTTTTATATATATATTTTTTTTCTTGCACGATTACGATTGCTAACTCTTCTCAGCCACATCTTCGAGAAGCACTTTCCTATTCGCCGTGGTGCTGTGCTTATGAAAACGTGCGTGCGTGTGTGCATTTTGTATTTACTTCATTTCTTATATTGTAACTTTTCCACCTTCCAAAGAACAGCACTGTGTTTCCAACTGAACTGTAACATTTCCGTACTAAAAACGCAAACAAGTGTGTGCGTGTGTTTTTTATATATATATATTTTTTTTTCTTGCACGATTACGATTGCTAACTCTTCTCAGCCACATCTTCGAGAAGCACTTTCCTATTCGCCGTGGTGCTGTGCTTATGAAAACGTGCGTGCGTGTGTGCATTTTGTATTTACTTCATTTCTTATATTGTAACTTTTCCACCTTCCAAAGAACAGCACTGTGTTTCCAACTGAACTGTAACATTTCCGTACTAAAAACGCAAACAAGTGTGTGCGTGTGTTTTTTATATATATATATTTTTTTTTCTTGCACGATTACGATTGCTAACTCTTCTCAGCCACATCTTCGAGAAGCACTTTCCTATTCGCCGTGGTGCTGTGCTTATGAAAACGTGCGTGCGTGTGTGCATTTTGTATTTACTTCATTTTTTATATTCTAACTCTTCCACCTTCCAAAGAACTGTACTGTGTCTCCAACGGAATTGTAACATTTTCGTACTCGTGAATTTTTTTAAATTTTGTTTATTGAGCTGCATTTTTACTCATGTTTGCTTTTTTCTTAGTGTATTCTCTGGACCTGGTCTTACAAGCCCTAGCTGGCGTTGACCAGTCCGACATCAACTCTGCGAGATCTGCATTTCTGAATACAAATTATTATTATT
The DNA here is from genome assembly GCA_037355805.1 of Ixodes ricinus. Taxonomy (NCBI): domain Eukaryota; kingdom Metazoa; phylum Arthropoda; class Arachnida; order Ixodida; family Ixodidae; genus Ixodes; species Ixodes ricinus. The sequence goes on along the minus strand of JAZHYW010006090.1, from coordinate 89,704 downwards.
ATTATTATTATTATTATTATTATTATTATTATTATTATTATTATTATTATTATTATCCTACTTCCTACTTCTCTCGTCTGAATGGGTCAATCAATTTATTATTATTATTATAGCAATCGATTCGGCTCTTTCAGGGAGCAATCCAAAAATATTGTTACTGTGAGGCGACGTCAAAATGCATAGGTGGGGTTAAAGGGTGATACCTTGTTATGCATTAAGTATAAAGGTGCTCTATGGGCTAAATGCCGACGTTCTCCAACAAATGTTCAGCTAAAGACAGAATTCCGCGCCACGCGAAATCGTATAAATGCATTTATCCGGTGCGCAAAAAAAAAAAAAAATTCGAGATAATTTTTTAAAATCAAATATTTTTGATTTTGGCGTTTAATAAATCAATTGCGTGGCACGGGTGTTAGGAGATCTATTTATTGATTCACTTGAGAAAGTATTTGATCTTAATACGACCGTAGCTGAGGATTTGAACCCCTTTTTTGCTACATTCTCTGGAACAGCGCCTAATAATGCTACGTTCTCTACAGAATATCTAAGAGTCCAATGTTTCCTCAGCTTTTTTCCTCAAATTACCGAGCCTCATCTACGAACTCGGCTTTTCAATTTTCAATACAAACAAGCCGCCTTGCATAGATCACATCTGTGCAGAAGACCTGCAACGCAATTGTAATTCTATAAAGCACGTGCTTGTTTATATGCTAAATGGTTTATTTCTTCCGCGATCATCCCAGATGATTTAAAAATGCACTAGTGAAGTTTTTTATATAAAGGAGAAGAGCACAAAAAACTTGACAATTACCACCCAATTTTTTTTACCCTCTACAGTCCAGATCTTGGATAAACCTTCAAACTTTGATGGGGTTTCTTGGTCGCTTTAACAGTCCATTGTCAACTCAATATGGGCTTGTCAGCAGTGTTGTACACGTTCCTCACAAAAAGGAACGAAAGCTCGTTCCTCGTTCCTTCTGATTTTCGGAACGCGTTCCCGTTACAAGTTCCATTTGTGAAAAAGGAACTCGTTCCCGTTACAGTTTAAAAAATGGAACGTATCGTTACATATACGTTACATTTGTATTTTGATGATTACCATATTCAATTAGATCAAACACATTTTTTTTAGAAGGCGCCCGTTTCCGGCTTGAGCGGCGTCGCCGTCGGCGTAAACGCGCGTTGCATTATGGAAAGTTTCCCGTAATGACGTCACGAGGGTTACCCTCGTGTGGGTTACGAGGGTTACTCCTCGTAACCCTCACGAGGACCACGAGGGTTACCCTCACAAGGGACACCAGCGTTGCCCTCACGAGGGTTGCGAGGGTTAGTTACCCTCAAAAGGGTTGCTCTCACGAGGGTTACTAACACGAGGGTCACCCTCACGAGGGTCACGAGGACCTCACGAGGGTCATGAGAGTTACGCTCACGAGGGCCACAAGGGGTACCCTAGCGAGGGTTTTGAGGGTTGCTTTCAAGAGGGTCATGAGTGTTACCCTCGTGATGTCACCCGTGACGTCACGAGGGTAATATGTTTTCACTATATTTAGCGGAAAAGTTTCTCCGCTAAATTTAGCGGGGAAGGAAGAGGGGCATACCCTCCCCTCCGTACCATCCCCTCCTCCTCAAGAGCTGCGCTTTAATTCGGCGTTACAAAAAATTGTTGACGTCTTTAATTTTTTTATTTATCCCTTAAATGCCAACATACGAATTTGAATGCCATGATGGAAGGACACCAGTAGAAGAAAACAAGGGGAAGCAAGGTTTCATTTGTCGTTATATTCACATTTAAAAATCTCAGCTCAGCTTTTAACCTTATTAATGTTTGTGGTGGGCGAATTCAGACGAACCAAATATACTGTTACCCCACATTGCACGAGCGTTTTACAACAACTTCACGCGTTTAAATCTAACAAAGTCCCTTGTTCTAACTTAACAACAGTTGCTTCTCGATGTTTCTGTCCGTAAAAAGAGCAAGTGAAGAGGGGTGTTGGGCTTTTGAAAGGTCAGTCTTGTAAACTACAAGTCCTTCTTCGTGAAGGTTGGATTCGTTGTTCAGTTTGAAGGTGGGGGACTAGGGTAAATGGAATAAAGTTTATGATCATGATGTAGAGTACCCGAGACTGTTGTAAAAGCTGGGAAACTTGTTTGGTAATTTTTGTGTATCTTTTAAGTGACCAATGTTCGGGATACAGGGGGCGTTCGATGTCTGGTAACCTGTTCTTTTGTTGTAACTCTAGGTCTCTTTGTGAAAGTTCACTGATGCTTGTAGTCGGCCTTATATTTCTTGTTGTATCAGGATTCGCGGAAGCAAAGGAATTAGAAGAGTTTGAAACGTCCCTCTTTCTGTGTCTTTTCCTTTGATTAAAAGTTTCGCTTTTTTGTACCGCAGTCTCGGGCACTGAAAAAAGAATCATTGTCCACTAGCTCTTCTGCACCCGACTGTTACTAAACGAGGATCACACAAAATAAACCCGAAGATAATTAACCAAGAAGTTCACAAAATTCTGCTCTTCGTAAAAATATTGTTTTCATACTTTTGAAAACTCCCTCTTAGAAATTAACAAAAGAAAAAAATACCCCACTGGACGAAAAAAAGGAACGCCGTTCCTTTTTCCGTTCCAGTAAAATGTAACGCGTTCCCGTTCCAGTTCCACCGTTGCAGAATGGAACGGCGGCGTTCATTCGTTCCTCCTAGAAGGAACGCGTTCCAGGAACGCCGTTCCGTACAACACTGCTTGTCAGTGGACGTGCTACCCAGCCACGTCTAGAAGATTTTGCTGGTGAATTGAACCGTACTTCTGAGAAGCCCCAGGTTACTTGCGCACTTTTTATTGATGTTGGAAAGGCATTCGATACAGTGAGTCATAATATCTTATTAACAATATTCCAAAACATTGGATTATGCGGCCCATTCCTTTCACTACTTCAGAACATTTTGTCGGAAAGGACACAACTAGTTTCCATAGGTAATAGCCGAAGCTCCAAAGTAAGCTTAAAAGCTGGGGTTCCTGAGGGATCCGTTTTGTCACTTCTCCTTTTTAACATATTTGTAAACGATATGTCCAAAGCAGTTTCCTCGTGTAAAGTGTTTCAATATGCCGATTACACGGTATTGCTATCGCAACACATTGATTATGTTGCAGGAATCACTTTACTCCGAGACGACAGTTGTCCCCTACATGAGTAGATAAGAGCTAATTGTCTCACGATTTATATACATAAATCGAAGCTCGTTTGCTTTCATAACCCACTTAAACTTAAAAATACCGATCATCCACTTTACATGCATACATCTGGGTGCACACCCTGCAAATGTTGTCCTGTGTCTTATGTGGATCAAGTTAACTATCTAAGAATACAATTTGAGAGTGACTTGTCGTGGAAGGATTGTCACAACTTTGTAGATAACTGCAAAAAGTATCCTGTTTGCTGTATAATAACAAATGTCTAATAGCCAATTATACCAAAAAGGCAATAACTCACGCTTAGCATTCAGTGTATTACGCTACGGGATAACTATTTTTGTTCATAGCCCAGTACTATGGGGCAAAAAGAATTGACTCAGTTTTGAAAGGAATATTGAAAAGTATTGTGTACGGTGCAGTGTCACAATCTGAAGAACAAAGGGTAACAGGCTTGGGTTTCCCTTTTTTAATATTTTACTTGTACAGGCTGTTGTTCTAAAATACTTCTCGAGTGACAGTTTTAAAATACTTCATGTCTTATGTAGAACTCTTCGGCGTCTTGAGCGGCTTGAAGTTCCTTTCGCAGAAACAAAATACGAAAAAAGAGTGCTAAATTTTTACGTTCCATTTATTTTCAACAATTTACCAGGCAATATCTATGTTGTGGACTCATCAAAAAAATTGAAAGAATCACTTGAAGGTATTAGGCAGAAGCTGTGACCGTATATTTCTGTGTGCATAAGTTGGAATCACTATCATCCTTTACATTGTTCTGTATCTGTAGTTAAGTTTGAGTTTTGAACTTCTTGAGCAAGCATGAACTGTAGGGTGTTGTCGCACAAGCCTCTTCTGGCTTTGACAGACCCGTGTATCTGCCTTGGTAAATTCGTGTAGAAATGAAATTATTATTATTAATATATTACTGTTATTATTACCAAGACCTCAGGGTTGTCCCTGGGCACTGAACAATGAAGACTGAATGATTGATTTGGAACCCAGGAACCGTCGTACCTTTTTACTGTTCTGCAAGTTTCCACTCGTAATCGCTCTAATTCGAGACACTCGGTGCCAACGACATTTCTGTTACTCGGTTGATTCCTCTGCGTCGTTGCGGGCATCGGCTTTGCTCAAAAACGGGTCCCCAACGTCTTCACAGACAGCATTCCACTGGGTAGGCCTAAGTGACTTTGCTTCTTCGCCCGGCTCGGCTTCTAGAACGCCCGTTGTGCGCGAGCTTGCCTGGCACGACGATCTCCACGGTGAGAAAGTATCTCGCGGCAGTCAGCCCAGTGCATCAGGGCGACGCACGTGACACGGGAGTACTGCACTTCACATCTATCCCTTCTGCGCGTGTGCTATGCCTTCTTCACTCAAGTGCGCTCGCTCAATGCAATGAGAACATTGGGAACGATAGTCGGTACATGTTCTGAGCCGAGTGCAGAGCATCGTATCATCTTGGCAAGTATTGCTCCGGTGTTGCAGAAAATATATTCAAGACCATGGGTGTTGGAAAACGAAAGGTCTGGCGCGGCAGTGTGTGCCGACAACAACATAGCGGGAATGAGTCCAGAAGTGAGGCCAGTTCGTCATAATGCGCGTCTCCTGCTGCTACGGAACATTTTCGGTTGCTGGAAGCTAAACTGGAGTGTCACACCTTGCTGAAGGCCAATGTTGACACCCTTCTCGACTTACCACCTCAGATGAATCAGGTCCTGTCATTGAAGCCGGTAGTAGAGAGCTTGAAATCTGCAGTAACGGAAGTTCTGAAGGCCGTAGACTTTCTGTCGGCTCGGTACGACTCTTTGCTGTCTACAGCCACTACCAACTCAACCTCGATAACAGAGCTCCGCGAGGAAACCACATTGCAAAGAACCGTGGTAACGGAGCAGTCTCAGACCATCGAGCACCTGCAAGAAGAGCTGAACGATAGTGACCAGTACAGTCGTCTCTCAAATCTTGAGAAACATGGACTCCCTCATGCCCCAAGTGAAAACGTAGTTTCCGTTGTGGGCGAGTTGGCTGGTAAGCTAGGCCTCGAAAGCTTTCAGCCAAGGGACATACTGGCGGGGCATCGTTTACCATCTCAATGTGACGGCCCTCCAGTTATCTTAGTTAGATTGGCTCCAGTGCCGCTAAGAGAACAATGGCTCGCCACACGAGGTAAGCTGAGGACTCTGGTGGCAGCGGGTTCGTTGCCCAAACTATTCCTCAATGAGAACCTAACGCAAAAGAACAGGGAACTCTTTTGGATGGTACGTGAGAAAGCAAGAAGCAAGCAGTACCAATTCACTTGGGTGAAAAATGGGAAGCTATTTGCACAAAAGACAGGAACCTCAACACTGGTACGCATCCACCATTTGTGCGACATGGGAATGATTGTCTAACTCGTTTTGTTGCTAAACGGCTTAAAAATAACAGTGAATAGCACCCGCGTCGAATAATAGAAGTACAGTTTCGTCAATGTTCAGATTTTTCTTCATTTCAACGTTTCTCTGAACCAACTAGTGATAGTACTCTTGGCTTCTTACATGTAAATAAGGAGTATTCGTAAATATTGGGACCAGTTTGTAATAACAGTAAACAATATGTCATCACTATTTGACGTTTTTGTGCTAACAGAGATCAATGTTAAAGACAATTTTTGAGGTGAGTTCCATATACAGGGATATAAATCATTTTTTCTTACACGGCCGATTTGTCGAGGGGGAGGAATTGCAATATTTGTTAAAGGGGGAGTGCAACGTTTTCCGGACTTCGGTCAAGGATTTGTGGAAGTTGCCCTCTGACACTTCTGAAGTAAAGAACAGAAAACCGATTTCGCCTGCGTGTCCTAGTTGTTGCGTAAAAAAAAAAGATAAGTGTTGGCATTTCGGGCACCCCTGAACTCACTCCCAGTCTTCAGGGTCACACCTGGTCGCACTCCCGGTGACGTCATTCGGAGTGCCGTGTAGCTTCCCGTGTGCTATCTCGGAGGACGCTTCCTCTCCCTCTCTCCGCGGACATTAGCGGGCGTTATGCTGCAGCTTAGAGCCGGGCGAGGTCACGTAATTTTTTCGCCATAGTTTCTTCGGCTGCCACTTGGGGCTGCAGGTGGGGAAAAAGCTCGACTTTTGCTTTGCGATTATGCAGCGAAATCGTGACATTTTTAATGAAGGAGGTGTTTTCTCTATCCTCCGGGACACGATGAACAACGTAAAAATGACAAGATGCAAATTCGTTTATTCATAAAATCGTTGCACCGCCCCTTTAAAGACTTGTGGTGTAGTGAAACACTTAATGTAAAGTTTTGCCATTGCGAGTTTTTGTATATGAGGCGATGGAATTCTTATTGGTCCTTGATTTTATTAGCATTTTTACAGATCTCCTTGAGTTAGTCCTTCAATATTTTTAGAAGAACTAAAGAATACACTTGGTAATTTTCAGTCTCTCGACATCTGTTTAGTAGGTGATTTCAACATTAATACGCTTCAACACGCCAAGTCTATCGTTTGTGACTATCTCAATCTTTTAGCACATTTTCGCCTGGAGGAACTGATTTTAGCTCCAACTCAAGAAGAACTTTTAGATGATCATATTGTGGTTTCGTGTCTGGACCATATAAGCATACGCGCTCGGAATGTTGTTGCAAAATCGGCCGTAATAGAGCAGACATTAGCCGACCATTACTTTGTGGCGTGCCAACTTGCATCCTAACTCAAGATGAAATCATCAATAGCGATAACAAAAACACTGGAAGTAACAGATAGAATAAGATCTGATAAGTTTCTTAAAACCTATGATTTTAATAGTTTACTCTGTATTCAAGACTTTGATGAAGTCTACTGTAGGTTTAGAGATATGTTGGATTACCTCAAGGACAAATCTAAAAAAGTTATCACTCTGAGGTGGCGTCGAAGCGAACAAGAATGGTTCACGACTGATATTTTGTCAGCTATCCGCTATAAAGATGTTCTTTGGGCTAGATGTCGGCGATCTCCAACCAATACAAACTTGAAAAAGAATTCCGTTGTGTGCGAAATCGTGTAACCGCGCTTATTCAATCAGCAAAAAGAAAATACTTTCGAGATAATTGTTTAAAGGCAAGATAAAAATGTCAGTGACTTAGAGCTTGATAAATCAATTACGAGACACGGGTGTTCAGAGATTGATTTATGCCTTTCTTGAGAAGGCGTTTGGTAGCAATACGACATAACTAGTAGAGAACTTTTAGTAGGTTTTTTGCTACATTTTCCGGAGTAGCTCGTGGCGATACTATTTTCACAGCAGATTTTCAGGATTCAAATGTTTCCTCGGCGTTACTTCCCCAATTGTCTGAACTTGATCTACGAACTTCACTTTTTAGTTTCAAAACTAACAAGGCGCCTGGTATCGACGACATCAGTGCAAATGATCTGCGCCGAAATTATGATTCTATAAAACTTGTGCTCCTTCACATGTGAAATGGTTTCATTCCCTCTGGGAAGATCCCGGTTGATTTGAAAAGTGCGCTAGTAAAGCCCGCATTTAAGGGGGAGAGCATAAAAAACTTGACAATTATCGACCGATTTCTATTTTGTTTTGTATTGTCCAAATCTTAGAAAAACATATTTTTCAAGCTATGATGGCTTTTCTTGATCGCTTTAATATTCTGTCACCCAATCAATATGGATTTGTCAATGGACGTGGGACACAACCATTTTTGGAAGGTTTTGCCGATGAATTGCATCTAGCCTTCGAGAGGCATCAGGTTGCTTGCGCACTTTTTATTGATGAAGCAAAGGCATTCTATACAGTGAGTCACAAGATTGTACTGACGAAATTGCTAAATATCGGATTCCGCGTCCCATTCCTTTCTCTTTTCCGGAACTTTTAGAGCGCAGCTCTTAGGCGCCCGTTTCCGGCTTGAGCGGCGTCGGTGTCGTCGTCGCCGTCGACGTCGGCGTAACTGTGCGGTACATTATGGGTAAATTTCCTCGCTAAATTTAGAGGAAAATTTTCCCCGCTACATTTGGCTGAAAAATACCCCTCTAAATTTAGCGGAAAAATTTCCCCGCTAAATTTAGCGCACGGTAATCAACTGCACGGTAATCTATGACTGCGATAGTACTTTTGGATGCACCTTCGTTTGTTATAGTGAGCCGTTCAATGTGGCATACAAATGATAAATCCAGTGATGCGAATTGTACGAACATTTAATGGATATTGTTTTGGACGTTAAGAAGCTGATGTCTTCTTTTGGAAAAATTTCAAAGAATTTGAGGGAAGCTGATTTGGTTCTCTGAAATGCTTCTGAACATTCTGCTTGCTCTCAGAGGCCCTGTCAGTCGTATGTTTATGCTTCGAAACCCGGGTACGTGATGCGTGCACCCTCACTCGCGTCGCGGCCTAAGGTACTACCGGAAAACACGCACCAACTTTTCTAATTTACTTTAGAAGGAAAATTTCTTCCACACTTTTCGATTGCAGCATTCGTTTAATAATTTGTAACAGCTACAATGTATGTCAATAAAAATCGATTGCAAGAAAAGCTTCCCTTCAATTCATTATCTGTGGCTTTCTTATATGTGAAGTATTTAATTTAAATAAAAAATTCAAGAAAACGTACCGAATACCCAGATGTCCAGATATTGCTCCGAATGCAACCGGTATAACGGTTTGTCTTTATAATAATAAAGTCAACCATGTTTGTATCAAGCAACGAGAATGACAAAATAAATAGAGGAGACTTAAAAGATAAGGAAATCTCGGGTCGCGGGAAGAACTTCGGGAAGAACTTCGTCCTCGGGAGGAACTTCGTAGTTCAGATGTCCGAGGCGTCGGATGATCTTGTAAGGCCCAAAGTAGCGGCGACGAATCGGCGTCCACACCCATACTCTATCTCCGGGCTGGAAGTGGACGGCGCGGCGACGAAGATTGTACCGGCAAGCGTCGACACGCTGTTGATCGTGGATTCGAAGGCGGGCTAGTTGGCGTGCCTCTGCTGCTCTCTGACAGACCGCATGGGCATCGTCGCATCCGGTCATCCCCTGACTTATGGGGCAGCATCGCGTCCAGCATGATCGTCACTTTTCTGCCATGCACCAGCTCGAATAGTGTAAACCCGGTTGTTTCTTGAGCTGCGGTGTTGTAGGCGAACGTGACGTATGGTAATACCTAGTTCCACGTCTTGTGCTCTACGTCGACGTGCATGGAGATCATGTCGGCGATCGTCTTGTTGAGCCGCTCCGTTATCCCGTTGGTCTGCGGATGGTACGCGGTGGTCCGGCAATGGCTGGTGTGGCTGAGCCGAAGGATCTCTTGCGTGAGCTGAGCCAAGAACGATGACCCTCGGTCGGTTAGCAAGACTTCGGGGGCGCCATGTCGAAGGAGAATAGAGTCGACGAAAAACTTGGTGACTTCCACCGCTGTTTCCGACGAAAGGGCTTTCGTCTCGGCGTATCGTGTAACATAATCGATCGCGACGATAATCCAACGGGTTCCTTGCGTCGATGTTGGGAACGGCCCAAGTAAATCCATTCCGACCTGTTGGAAGGGCGTAGTCGCGGCAGATATCGGCTACAGGAGTCCTGCTGGCTTCGTGGGTGGCTTCTTATGTCGTTGGCACTCATGGCAGGACCGTGTGTAGAGATGAACGGTTTTGGGAGTCTCGGCCAGTAGTACTTGTCACGAATCCGGGTAAGCGTCCTGCTGTAGCCGAGGTGGCCAGCCGTCGGGTCGTCGTGGCATGCTTGAAGGAGTTCTTCTCGAAGGCCAGCAAAAACCATCAGCAGCCGGTCAGGGTTGCTGGTTCCGAAGTTCTTAAAAGCACGCCTCGCCGCAGAACGAAGCTTGACATGTCTCGGGCAGGGTGTCGAACCGGAACCGAACCGAACCGAAAACCGGAACAGAACCGTTATTTTTAGCCGAACCGGAACTGAACCGAACCGAAATCTTCGCCGCCATCTTGGAACTGAACCGGAACCGAACCGAAAAAAATATAACGGTAACCGGTTCAAAACGGTTCAAGGTATTTTTTATTTTTTTGTTTGTATCACAAAATGAACACATGGAAATAAAAAGATTGGCGGCTGTATTTCTATCTATTGATCAAATCAAAATTGAAATGTATGGTAAATTGTGGGTTTTCGTGGCGCTTTTGTATTGGCACTATGATTAAACACGTGTCACGTTGTCACGTGACGTCATGGTGTCAAAACATGTTGTCAAGTAAGATGTCACGTGACCCCGTGACGTCACGTGACTCACTGCGTTAACTTGATTTAATTTGAGGAAGTCACTGGATGTATTAACCTTGTGGACAGCATGACGTAACATGACATCACGAGGTTTCACCAAGAGTCACGTGACACCGTGACGTAAGCGATTTTTATAACCTCTAGTCGAGTGCGCGGGTTCATGACAATCAGCATCGCCAAACATTCCGGTAAAGGCTCATGTAAATTAAATATTATAATAGCCCAACTCTAACAATATCTGAAGCTCAGCATAAGCTTTTGCTTTCCAAACCCTAACGCAGTACATCTTAAATGGGGGTCCGCGGACCCTTTGTGGTCCGCGAAGGCATTCTAGGGGTCACCGAAGCTCTGCCTCATCAGTCAAGCCTGGCAATAAAAGTTCTATTATTTTTTTTAAATTGAGAAGAAAAGTTCCGATTTTCGGATGAGTTTTCTCGTGTGTATGTCAATGAAAGAGGTCTACTTCACACAGCCCCTAGTTATATCAATTTATTAAATCATTATCATATTTATCCTATACCTTTACCTTCCCCTGACCACGAACAAGGTCCTTCATCATCTCCGCCGACCTACAAGGGGTTCGCGAAATATTAACGGTTGAGAACCACTGCCCTAGGGCATGACTATGATGAACACTGACGGTATATAATTAGCGTCAGATCACGTGACCACTTGTTCAAATAGCGAGTTGAGGAAGGGATCGACAGTTGTCTTTTTCCTTTATTTTTTCTGCATCTGCTATATTGCGCGGAGGGGAAAACTAATGGATGTTTTCGCAAGCTATCATGGTCAGGGGTTATTTCTTAACAGTATTCATTGAAAATGCAAATATATGTTGCAAGACCAATTTTACATCATTGAGGCACCGAAACATTTGTTCGTTGTTGCTGAACTGTATCCGAAAGTTGTTCCTGAGAATAGAAGTATTAAAATGACTAAATGCGACTTATTAATATGACGTTACATTGAACTCCATGTGCGTACAGAAGAAATACAAAAAAAATATTTTAGTGACCTCAGAGGGACATCCGAACGTTGGCAGTCACTGCCACTCTCACACCAGCGTCGTTCTCAAGTTATTGCCCAAGTTTCGACCCCCTCTGTATCTTGCTTAAAGGAGCTATAAAAAGATTTCCATACATCACTAACTACTACTCAGGATCACTCCCTAACGTTAATAACTGATTGAACTTGGCTTTGCTCTTTTTTCTAGGCAATGGCAGTGGCAAAAAAATTAGAAAAATATGAGCATCGTTGATCCCCTCAACTCGGAGCCAGAAGCGGCCACGTGGCCTGGTGCCTATCTTATGCCGTCAACGTTAATCATACCCCCGCGCTCTGGTTGCAAAGGAACAAAACGCGTGCTGAGCTCCAGGCATTGTTAGAGTCCAACTATTCTCATCACCGCAGTGGTTGGACACGAGCGACCACCCAAGTGTCCGCCGAGGCATTGATTGTTACGAGCCGATGTACAGTGCTCATGCAGTTCTCCTGTCCAATCCATGAGCCGCGCTCGACTGTCATCAGGCGGGTGGTTTTGATCCCACAATTACGACATCAATCTTTGCGAAGGCAAGACTAAAATAAATAGTCTCATTTTATCCTCGCAATTTCACAGCGACAAAGAAGCTTCTGAATCAGTGGCGGCCTGTGCGAGTATACTTGGGCCAGACTAGCACCATTGCGCCTCTTCAAAGTCATGAACATTCCAACCCGAAATCGTTTTATGACCTCTTTAAACTTCACGGGGTGCAAAATAAGAGCAATGAAGGGTTGCTTTTAACAAGTGACAACTAAAATTGTCGAATTAGCACACACAAACGGAGGAGGCAATTCCTCAGGAATACTTTCAGCCCATCCACTCTGGCGAAGAAGGAAGACCAGCGAAGCTGTACTTTGGTGGGAATGAAGTAATGGCCGGCCGCAAGTCGGCAAGCCAGAGGAGAAAGGCTGGAGAGGTTGCCGGACATCTATGCGCGACGGCGGCAACCAGACAACCGGCAAGCCGGTTGTCTGGTTGCCGTCGTCACTTATAGATGGCGGTAGCTGTCTAGAGTTTAGTGTCATCATTTGTTTGGCGACGGACACGATACTGGGGAAACTAGCTCTTAACTGCTTCGCTGTAAAAAAAGTGTGCGTGCGTGTGCGTGCGTGTGTGTGTGTCGGGGGGGGGGAGATGGGGGGTTAGTTTTAAAAACCTTCTGTGTTGCAAAGGTTCCTCTTCCCCGCATCTTTGGCGCAGACCAAAAAACGTGGCCCTGGAAACTACTTTGTTTGCAAAAACGCTCTTGCCAAAAAGCACGTTTTTGTCGTGCCAAACGCTCGCGCCGTTAATTGGCTTTCACTGAGTTTGAACCTCTTGCAGCGTGCATTTTGCACCATCGAATTCGATCTTCTCAGCAAGAAGAAATCACAATGACCACCAGCCTATAGTGTGATGACGTCACGTGCATACCATGTTAAACAGTTGAGCTTTCTGGTGAAATGTGATGTTCGCAACACTAGCAATAGATGTCCTAATTGTAAAGTTGTGCAGTATTTATAGCAGTCTCGCGATGATATATGGCAGCCTAGAGAAATGTTAGAGGGCATGACTATTCAAGCATAGTGTCGTAAAGTGAGGGCCCAATACAAGTGCAGGTAAAACCGAATATAACATTAGCCTCCCGAGGCAGTATTTCGCGAAGTTTCGAGCTCATGCAAGCTGATGAAATGTGATTTATACTAAGATTTTAAGAATCTTTGTATGTCCTTCGCGCTATTTATGTAAAATTATGAATTTCATTGCGTGCATCTTTTCGCATCTCTTTTTGCAATAAGGCGTTCTGTAAGGGATTTTTTGGGAAAATAACATTATTTATCTCTCTCTTTTTGAACATTTCGTGTATTTTACTTCCAATTTATCATGTGAGCACAGAGTCCTTTTTGGCGTACCCTGCAACCTGATGTTTCACACTGCCAATCAGCAAACAGAAAAACACGTTTACCCAGCCTCCACAGCTCGCGTAGTTTCGAGTATCGTCCTTCCGCGTCGGTCTCAAGCGGTTATGTGAACTTTATAAAGTAATATTATTGATCATTATAAAAATATATTTAATTACTAACTGAATATCTGACAACAGAAATAAAGGGCCGATATCCATAAAGCAATGCCTCCCAAATTATCTGAAAGGTGTTCTGCCAATCTTTTCCGGCCTTCTTATCTTCGACAGGCACGTTGTAAGTGATATGGGACAGCCTTACACACATTTCTGATTTTGAAGCTAATTTAAATAACTATTTAGGAGAAACCAGCTGACCGAACCAACCGTACAAATGAGAGGAGAACGAGAGAGACGCATTCAACCACTGGATCTCTCGTTCTCCTCTCATATGTACGGTTGGTGTGTTCAGCTGGTTTCTCCTACATATGTTTAACCAACGTGCTCAGCTCTTTCCCGTGGTTGAATAACTATGTGCTCCTCACACATGTAACTTCTCAAACATTTAAAAGTCTGTTATTGCCTCTTTTATGTGGTGAACATTACTTTTATGTGTCTGTGGGCTGGACAAAAACCAAGTAAACAGAAGCGCGCGGCGGAACTATGACGATTACGCACGCAAACCGTCGGAAAGTGTGCAATTAAGTAGCTGCCATGTCGAGTGGAACGTGGAATACTATTTTGGAACTTAACCCGAGACTGGGGTAGAAACAGAAACTTAAAAGTAGAAGAAAGAAGAAGTTTCTGTTTCTACCCCAGTCTCGGGTTAAGTTCCAACATGGTAAATATCCACCAGCTCGCCTGTACTTTGACCGTTTTTTCATTAATTGTGATATACTACTTCGTTTTACTTAACAAAAAAGAATCTTGAAGGACGCTTAAGCTTCGCCTTTAAAAGGGGAACGCGATAGCGTTAACGGGCCTCTTTTGCATCGCATTCTCATTTGCCGCGCAAGCGTGCCTCGCGTGGCCTAGTGAAAAGCGTCTGACTGGCAACCAAAAGGTCGTGGGTTCAAATCCCGCCTAAAATTCTTAACTTTTTTTCTTTAAGGCAAATGAATTACTTTCAAAAGTGAAATCATTTCAGACATACGGCGACCTTTAATTCGCATTACATGTCGAGTTTTAATCACTCCCATTCCAAGCTTGATGTCACGTTTCACGTAAGCATTGTGGGTTGTTTGAAATTCCTGCGCGAGGGCACGTAGCTCTGACGTCATGACCATATATCGACCAATTAGGAATTTTCAGTCACACCACCGACATCGGCTTTTCTGCGACATGAGCTCCTCAACGGTATCGGTTAAAATCATTAATTAACAAGGGTGATGCTCATTTGCAAATTAAATTGACCGGCATCTTGTCAACAACAAACCTCAACAGCCAGGCTATGCCAGCTTATCCTGTATAAGAAAATGTTCTCTCGGGCAGGCGCAATTTTGGGCCTGATTCGATCTGAGTGCGAAGGTGCGTATATATTAGAGTGAACAATTGCGATTACTCCTTGCTGCATGATTAGTTGCATGCGTGCAGTGCTGAGTGTAAACTATGTTTGGTTAGAACAACAAGCATTTTGATTGCCGCTTGGTGTTTCTATAGAAAATAGACTGAAAGGAATTATCCTAAAACTGTTGTGACATTTTGAAAATTTCAATACGTTTAGCTCAGTTGTGTCGTCATCATATACATATATATTGTGAAGCGTATTTCGTAAACCATATTTTATGATATATATGGCCACGAGGTGCTCATTTCATAATTTTATGAGATGTAATTAATTCCTTAGTTCAAGGACACAATCACGATTTCACTTTTAATACTGCGACACAAAGTTGTACCAATCACGGGTATTTTAGGCGACCTGCCACACTCCGCGACAGCATTTTATACCGTGTAAATAGATCAGCTTGAACTTTAGAATTTTGCTTAAACACGAAGAAGGGACAAGAAAATACAGTATAGTTCTAAATTTCAAGCTGATCTATTTACAGGTATGTACCAACAAGCTCAACTCTTTAGTCTTGTACTTAAACATTTTGATTCACGTAAAATATATGTTACTGGTAAACAAAGGGATGTTGAGTCGTATGAACACGACGTTATGTACGTTAATGTAGACTTTCTTCTACTCTTGCGTCGAAATTAAATAACTGAATTTCATATTTTTGGTACCTAAAAACAAAAGTAAATTACACGGACGATCGAAGAAACTATATAGTTAATCGTCTCACGGCGTAAATAGTGTATATTGCGAGAATAACGCGGAAAAAATATTCTCAATTTAGCGGTTCAAACCGGTTCGAACCGGTTCGAACCGGTTTGAACCGTTATTTTTTGCTCCCCGGAACTGAACCGGAACCGAACCGAAAGTCGTGAACCCGAACCGGAACCGAACCGATAAAAATTTCGGTTCGACACTCTGGTCTCGGCCAAGACTCGCGGAACTGAACTTCCTTGACCGTCGAGATGGTCGATCACCGCGCGAAGTTTTGGGTCGTCTCGTTGAAGTGCTCCAATCGGTATCTAACTGTGCAACTGTGCCGAGAAAACGGTCGTCATCGTCGTCGTCGGTGCTGTCGGAAATAGATTCGACTGGGGCCCTAGAAAGACAGTCGGCGTCGTTTTGCTTGCGGCCAGACTTATGCACATTGTTTGCGTCGAATTCTCGCAGTCGGAGACTACAGCGAGCGAGGCGTCCTGACGGGTCCTCGAGGTTGGCGAGCCAACAGAGAGCGTGGTGGTCCGTCACAACGCGGAACGGGATCCCGCGCAGGTACGGGTGGAACTTGGTTAGCGCCCAGACGACAGCAAGACATTCCTTATCGGTCGTTGAGTGATTTTGCTCTGCCTTGGACAGTGCCCGGCTTACGTAAGCGATCACCCTCTCTGCTCTGTCTTGTCTTTGGACGAGTACCGCGCCGAGTCAGGCGTTGCTGGCGTCCGTGTGAACTTTCGTTTCCGCTGATGGATCGAAGTGTCCGAGGATAGGGAGCGACTGGAATCTTTCCTTCAGTTCGTTGAACGCTTGTTCTTACTCCTCTCCCCACTGGAAGTTCACGTTGTTCTTCGTCAGATTCGTGAGCGGTGCCGAAATCTTGGCAAAATTGCGAACGAAACGCGTGTAGTAAACGCACAGCCCAAGAAATCTCCGTACGGCTTTCTTGACCGTTGGCGTCGGAAATGTGGCGGCAGTGGTTGTCTCTGCCGGGTCAGGGCTTACACCCTGAGCACTCACGATATGGCCCAAGAATTAGCTCTCGCCGTAAGCGAACTGACATTTTGACGGCTTCAGTGTCAGTCCAGCATTCTGGATAGCCTGTAGCACGGCTAGCAGACGTCTCAGGTGCTCGTCGAAGTCACTTGCGAATACCACGACGTCGTCGAGATATATGAGACAGCTTTGCCATTTCAAGCCGGAAAGGACGGTATCCATTACGTGATATAAGGTAGCCGGTGCTGTGCACAGTCCACACGGCATCACTTTAAATTCGTACAGTCCGTCCGGCGTGACGAAGGCAGTCTGCTCACGATCCCGTTCGTCGACCTCAATCTGCCAGTACCCACTCTTTCAGCTCCACCGACGAAAAGTATCGGTCGTGGCCCAGCCGGTCCAGAGTGTCGTCGATGCGGGGCAGCGGGTAGACGCCATTTTTTGTTACAGCATTCAGTCGACGATAGTCCACGCAGAACCGAAGAGTCCCGTCTTTCTTTTTCACCAGGACTACCGGTGAAGCCCACGAACTGCTTCAGGATGGATGATGTCGTCGTCGAGCATTTCTTCAACTTGCTTCTGGACGACTTCTCTCTTTCACCGAGACAGGGTGCGGCGACCGATGAACGGGAAGCGCGTCGCCGTCAGTAACAATTCTGTGTTTGGCAACGGTCGTTTGGCGTACCTTTGACGACGTGGAGAAGCACTCACTGAACTCGGCGAGAAGGTCACGTTGTCGCCGTTGTGGGGTTTGCAGGTTGTATCGATGTCGAACTGCGAAGGCGGCATTGTCTCGTGTGGTCACGAAGAGAGGTCTTCTGCCACTCTGGCGATAGCGGCTGAGTCGGGGAGTTCCTCGGCGTGACCCACGGCGGTGCCTTTCGTAAGATGCTGAGCCTCCTGTCGGAAGTTCGTTACGAGTGCAACAGTGCGTCCGTGTTGGAGCTCCGCGATGCCTCTTACGACGCCGATCCCTCTTGCTAGGAGCAGTTGGACGCCACCTTCCTGCGAAGCTTCTCCGCAGATGCCTTTTTCGGTCGCGACAAGCACAATTACACTCGAGCGTGGTGGCAAGCTCACGTGCTCGGAGAGTACAAGCACTGTAGCTGACGTGGCTGCCGTAGTTTTGTGATCCTCACGCACTACGACAGGTTTCCGCAGCCTTAACTTGTTGGCTTCCAGGTCGATGACGGCGCCGTATTCGCACAAAAAGTCCATTCCGAGTATAACGTCTCTCGCACAGTCTCGTAGAACGACGAACTTTACCGGACACGTCTTGCCGTGAATCTCGACAAGAGCAATGCATCTTCCGACTCGCGTGATAAGATGTCCCCCGGCGGACCGTATTTGTGGGCCATTCCACAGCGTCGTCACTTTCCGAAGGCGTTGGGAGAGCCTCCCACCAGGATGAAGTAGTCTGCTCCTGTGTCGACGAGAGCCGACGCGTCGTGGCCGTCTATAACGATGTTTAAGTTATTCTCTAGCGTTGCTGGAGCGTCGTTTCGGTCTCTGGTGGCGTTTGAGTGGGGGCCCTCCGACGTTCGTCGAGGATCTTGGCGTCGGTCGTCTTCGGCAACTCCACCTCAAGGGTTGTCGCGCATAGTTTCCCGGCGAGGAGCGAGGGGTGACAGGCTTTCACGTCGGGGTCGGTGCATCGGCGAAGCTGGACGTCGTGGCGACGGCGACCGGGACTCTCGGTGGTACGCAGGCTCGGAGGACTGAGGTCGTCGCAGGTACTCGCCGATCTCCCGAGGGCGTTCACCATCCCAGGCAGCACACCGTATTGGGCCAACATTGGATTTGATGTGGCAAAGAATGGCCCAACAATGGCCCAATGAGCCATATGTTTTCCAATATTGGAATCACATTGGACAATAATGGACTATCAAAGCCAATGGTTTTCCAATATTGGTAATACGTTGGCATAGGCTGGTCAACATTGGACTGTCAAAGCCAATAGCTTTCCAATATTGGATTAACGCCGGCATAAGCTGTCCAATATTGGACTGTCAAAGCCAATAGCTCTCCAATATTGGATATCGCCGGCATAACCTGTACAATATTGGACTGTCAGAGCCAATGGCTTTCCGATATTGAATTTAAGCTGGCTTAAGCTGGGGAATATTAAACTGTCAAAGCCAAGAGTTTTCCAATATTGGTGATATCATGGTATAGGCTGGTCAATATTGCACTGTCATAGCCAATGGCTTATCGATATTTGTGTCGCCTAGGCTATAAACCCGCGACCCTTTTTTTTTTGCATTGCAGAGGTAGGAAAGTGGAAAAGAGTCATTCACGCGCTCGCTCGGGGCGAGACTTTTATTTCGCCAACTTCATGGGGCGTACGTCGCCGGTGCTTTATAACCGCGATCACAAATACGTCCTTAGCTGCCTATAGGACTATTGCAGTTTTTTTGTCGGCTGCTCTTCTTTCGCATTGCCTTACCTCGGCGTTGAAAACTTAATTCCGTTTTTTAGATTTAATTATTTTTGTCTTTTCTAGTGTATTTTGTATGTATATGCATTACGTAGCGTTAACGTCTTCTACTTGTCCGTGCCCCTGCCATGTTTGTATTTCTTTCTGCGTGCTCTATTTTTTATATTTAATGTTTCTGAGCATATTTGTCATTGTCGACGCAGGTGTCGACAAACATAAAGCCGCCGCTTACGCCGCCAACCGAAGTGACTTCTACTCTCAGTTTTACGAGAGTCTATCGCGCTAGAAAGTCGTCTATTGGACTCGAATGAAGTCTCGAGAGAGCTGCTTCGACTGCCAGTGCACATGTCATCAGTGTAGGCAGAACAACGACGTAGCAATCGCGACGCGAGAGCATACTGCGCCTCCATCTGGCCGGCCGCGTTCGCTCTGCGGAAATGTTAGCGTGGTACTCTCGAGCCCCGTTAGCTTACTGAAGTTGGAAGACGCTACTTTGTCGTCGCGAATCCTTTGCCCTTCGAACGGTTGCGAAGCCATTGCGCCCGGCGTATCCTACGCAGCATCTTTCCGAAATTGTTCGCGCAGCATCGGAACCGATTCATCGTGTGTTGAAAGTCGAACGATGTGCTGTCCGTGGTGTCTTTTATGTGTAACTATTTCGTAAAAAAAATTTGAAGTTTAAAAACGCGAACCTAACAGTGTACAAATAATTTTAAATTTATTGATAAAAAGAAAAAATATATATATTTATTTATTTATTTGTGGACATCGTGCGCAAAAAATAGTCGCGCTTAGTTCTTCATTCTAAATTTTAATGTGAGTTATACGACGTAAAACATTGTCTTCAAACTTGCCCCGTTTAGAATCACTTTTGGGCTGGACAGCTGCTTTAGAAATTCAAAATCTGGCCTTCAGAGAGCTGTCCTGTTCAATCGGTATTGGCAGCAGGGTAGACGCTATGCGTGTTTTAGGCCAATTCTGTCTCCGGTTAGGGTCACGTGACTACAGTCTCGAAGCTCGTGATAAGGCAGAGCACGGAACCTGACTAAAAGCCCAAGGCCACGCATAACATCCACTGCACTACCAACCTTGGGTACAAGTGACTAATCCTCCGGTTGGGTTCATTGTTGAGATGGGCCTGAAGATTAGCCTTTGTAAGCGCACCCCCGTTCTGGGCTGCTTTCTTTCTACTCCTTCTCTCATTTTCTCCCTCTCCCTAAGCTGAAGGCGTGGTAGGCGGTGCGTACTCCCCGGACCAATCAGCCATATACTTTTTATTGCTTGAATCCGCTCTCTGTGCGCGGGTAACGGCAGAAGCGTGATCACGTGGTTTGACGGATGACGCATTAGCCGCTTACAAACCCGGAATGCCTGCGAAGACCGGACATAGTTTCGCGTGCGATGCGGCCTGCGGGCCTGCTGTAGATTTCGCTTCTGTGGTAAATGTGGTAAATCTAAGTTCTAGAGTTTGATCACCAGCAGCGCATTTCGTCTTAGTGCCAAGTGCGATCTTCAACATGCGGATTGCCAAGACCATGGATATTCTTTCGGCTGCGCCTACACACCGGTGATCTTCCTTTGTTGTGGGCATACATGTGACCACTAGCTTCGACGGACCGAAGACACAACAGACCGCCTTCTCTTCCATGTGAGTGACAAGGAAAACTTCTCCTGACCATTGGGGATAGGTATTCTTGCTACGCAATGTACGTTTTGTCCCTATCCGATGAGTTTGAACCGTGTCGAACTCTGTGCCAGGAATCTCCGACGAGTTCAACGTGTAATCCAGAGCGATCGGCCCGAAAGGCCCTGTACAGCGCTATTTGCAAGTGCTTTTTTTATTCTAATAGACCGTGAGAGACGTTCTGATTGTTTATTTTTGTGTTCGAAGTCATTTTTATTTATTTATTTTTTGTTAAAATATGGCTGTCTTCTTAGCGGTAGATGTGTGCTGTAGTAAAAAGTCCTCCCGGTATTTCCAAGCCGAATACCACAGAGCGTTGTGTAGTCCTTATTTGCCAAGGTTTGGCTTGTTGGGTGCGAGTGGAGTGTCAGTTATGTCACCGCGCTCTGCGAGTGTAATTGCCAGTAATTGTCTCTACACGACAAGCTATTTTATCTGCGCGATTTATTTTAAACTCTTCATTGATTCAAGCATCAAGTTCTGTTCAACTGTCATGTTGTTACGTATACCGGGGTATTTATTGAATTGTTAATTTAGTAGTGCGTTTGACACTGGTGAGCTGAAAAGGGAGGCCAGCGGTTGCATTTATAAATTGTAAATATTATGGAGGCAATATGGGTACAACAATAACTACATATTTCCGTTCCGCAAATACCGTAAATCTTAAAAACTTTTTTTTTCAAATCAACGTAGAAATATTGGTGTGAACTTAAATGGCGAGATTGTAATTCTTACGACTTCTTAAAGCTAGATGAAAGGTTGAGGGACGCCATGATGTTGCAAGAGTAGAGTTAAGCAGTTTATAAAATAACCTTCGTACTATTTGATTAATTTTTTAAACCACTATAAATATTTTAATCTAGATCGATCGAGCTCTGAGTAAGGACAAGTCGGACGAACAAAACAATAGTAGACGCCTGGGCCGTCTTTCTAGAAACAGCGTCTCAGCTGAGACGGGGGAAAGAAAGCACTGTCAAAGCCAGCGTACGAGCTGAACGGGACTCAAACCTCGACTCAAGACGCTCGCGCGTCCCATTCTTTACAGTGCTTTCCTTCACCCAGTCTAAGCTGAGACACAGATTCCAGCAAGCCGGCCCCGGTGTCTTACCTGCGCATCTATTTATTTTAGAAGGCAGTACTAAGTTTTTTACATACAAAATAACGAAAAATAATTCACTGGAATAGAAAGTTTATAATATGGAAAAGTAAACATAAAAAAGTCGGTAGGCCTTTCCGAGATTTTATACTTGCAGAGCAACTGAGCCGATTAATCGAATGGTTAATTAAAGGGCGGCGAATTATAATGAAGCTATGTTTTATTTTGATATTCATTATTGACAAGCGTAAGAGAGAACTGAGAGCCTCTAAAACCCTCCACCTGAATCCGAACCCCCGCTTCTGTCTCTTTCAGAATCCTGTGGCCAGGCCCCTGCGTGGAATCCCTTTGCCCAGCCCTTTGCCGAGCTCTCCCAGCCCTCTGCCCTGTCCACTACCGAGCGTGCCGCCGAGTCTGCCTAGGCCCCCTGGTTGCACAATTTTTGTAAATCTTTTTATTCGATTTAAATAAATTATGAACTGTCAAACGTTATGAACAATTCATTTGCATGCTTTATTGATTTCTAAAGTGTCCAAATGTGGTAAAATTGCTGCATTTATTAGATTTTAGTATCAGAAAGAAAACAGTGCTTGAGGAAAAAGGGCAATGGACTTGCTTGGTTCTCTGCACTGTTTTTGTGACACTGGTTAGAACGCTGACTGAAAACTGGCATCCAATAATGTCATAGACAATGGATGCAAAAAATAGCCAGTGTATTAAACTGGATGCCAATATTGGAATAGCCAATATTTAAGCCAATGTTGGAAGAGCCAGTGTGTAAGGCGCTGGATGCCAATGTTGGTTCAGCCAACGGCGAAACCTCTATGCCAATATTGGATAAAAAAGCGCAAACCACGTTGGTCCAACGTGGGCTAGAACGTTGGCAAACCAGTGGCCCAACATTGGCACCAATGTTGGACCACCATTGGATCGGGTGGCGTTTTCGAAAATGCCAACGTCAGACCAATATTGGAACCATTTTTTGCCAACATTGGTCCAACGGGGGTCCAACAATGGTGTGCTGCCTGGGATAACGGGGGCGCGGGTCATTCGGAGTGGAACCTACGCAGCCCGAGTCGTCAGTATGGGAATCGGTGGTAGATGTGGTCTGCTTCCCCGCAGTGGAAGCACAGAGGGCGGCGGTCGGTCGTTCGCCACACGTCGGTGTTCCGGGGTGCGTGGGGCTCCTGGCAGGCGTATTGGACCTGGTCGTCGTGGCGTCGGTCGTGCTGAAATGCAGAAGACTCACGTCGGGGCGGCGCGACAAAGGCGCGATAAAGAGGCGGTGGCCGTCGGGCCACTGCGGCGTAAGTTAGCGTGAGTTCTTCGGGGACTGCTACGCTGATGGGAGCCTCTAATTGAATTGCTCTCTACACCTCTTCCCGCACGACCTCGGCGATGGAGAGCGAAGCTGGTCGGTCAGTGGCGGGTAGCAGCTTTTGGAGCTCCTCCCGGACGACGTCGCGGATGATCTCGCGAATGCCTGGGATGCTGGAGGCAAGGTCGCCGCTAGACGGCTGGAGGGCGGCGAGGCCAGGTAGTCGCTGATAGTGACTGGCTCGGCCTTGCAGGGCACGCTCAATGTTCGTTGCCTCGATGACAAAATCTTGGACTGTTGCCGGAGGGCTGCGGATTGGGCCGTAGAAGATATCGTCTCTCACGCCCCGCATGAGGATGCGCAGCTTTTTTCCCTTCCGTGGCCCGAGGGTCAGCGCGGGCGCAAAGGCGCAAATGTCCTCCACGAAGCCGGTGATGGTCTCGTTGGGCCCTGGGTTCTGGTTCGCAGTAGATCCTTGGCTCTCTCTCGGCGGTTGTGGTTGATAAATGTGCTCTTCAGCTCGGTCTTGAAAATGTCCCAGGATCTCAAAGAAGATACATGATTTTCGTACCAGTGCCTGGCGGTCCCCTCAAGTGAAAAATAGACGTTGTCGCAGGCGCTGCTCATCTGTCCAGCCATTGTGGCGGGTAACGCGTTCGTGCTGGTTGATCCAGTCTTCGAGATATTCGTACCGCTCGCCCTGGAAGGGAGCCGCCATCCGCGGTGCGAAGGGTAGGTAAATGATGGTGGAAGCGGCCGGGATCTGCGACTGCTCGTTGTCCATTGTCCGCCTCGTTGGCTGCTTTGCCCTGGGTGACAGAAGACCGTGTTCCGGGTGTAGATCTTGGATGCGGCGACTTAATCTGGTCTCGATCTGGTCTTCGTCGGGTTCTCGAGATCTTGGGTTTGGACTTGTACTGCGGGAACTTGGAGGGCTGCGCTGCACGGACATGCGGTACCCCGCACCTCAACCAAAATGTCACGAATGACAAGGTGAAACAAAGAATAACTGGGGGAACTGAAACTGTTAATGGGGCGAACTTGTGCCCATAAATAAAAAAAAGGGAAACAGAAGAAAGCAGAGCGTCGCGGGCGTCGAAGTCGGCGTGACAGCAGAGTCGAACACTGGGCCGAAACTGACTCCGGCTTGCCACGCGGAGCCCCTTTGTACAGTCGGCACGGAATGAAAGCGCGAACAGTGGGTGCATGGTTTTCGCTAGATGCTGCACCACCTGAACCAGATGGCAACTGCAAGAAGATGGCTCCTCCTTCGATGTGTTAGACTCTTGCTCAATGCATCCAAACCTTCGGTGTTGCGTCTCTAGGTGACTCAGCGTGGGTCGAAAATCATGCGCTCCTTGTTCGCGTTTCATTCCGTGCCGACTGTACCCTCGTAAGCTTTTCGAACATTCGGTGTTGAAGGGTGGGTGCGTAGAACATTCTAACCTCGAATCAGCAAGACGATTCTCGAATTTACCAGACCATCACACTACAGCGTCAACAAAAATGTGTAGACGCGGCCAGGAATCGAACCCTGGCCTTCTGCGTGGAAGGCAAGCGCGATAACCGTTACGCCATAGGCGCGCTGCCTACTTGGTCAGCTGCGCTCGCGGCAATATTGCATAAAAGACGTGAGAGGTCCAAACCAAAAAAACACACCTGACCTTCCGTAGTTGGAGGCTATTATTTTTGTCAGCAGGTAAGCAAAAAGAGTTGGCATGGGCTCGCAGCAGAAATTACACAAAGAGGAAGCTGGTAAGCCAAGAATTTAAGATAGCATAAAACTGCGCCAACGCCATGCGGCGTTCGGCGAAATGAAGACATTGTAATAATAAATGTTTTGAATCGTCTCGCGACTTTGCCAAAACATGGGGCCTTATAAACGAATTCCGCGGGATTTCTGTTAGGGCAACTCCGAATAAGAGATTTCTTTTGAATGCGATGCATTTTGACTCGGCAAACGACTTTAATGCATACTTCGCTTTCTTTTCGGGAGTTGTCCAAGACCGGGAGGAAAAACTCTAACATTAAAGAGGAGCGTAGCTCCATCTGCTTTCCTTGCGTGCTTGGACAGGCAGGAGTCGTATTATTTAATGTCCGGCCTCAGCTCCAAAAACCGGACATCATTATTCTAAATGAAATACTAAGTTCTGGTTGCATACCGAACAGCCCGAATACTGCTATGGTTGGATTTTTGTTAGGCAACTCCGAATAAGAGATTTCTTTTGAATGCGATGCATTTTGACTCTCAAACGACTTTAATGCATACTTCGCTTTCTTTTCGGGAGTTGTCCAAGACCGGGAGGAAAAACTCTAACATTAAAGAGGAGCGTAGCTCCATCTGCTTTCCTTGCGTGCTTGGACAGGCAGGGAGTCGTATTATTTAATGTCCGGCCTCAGCTCCAAAAAACCGGACATCATTATTCTAAATGAAATACTAAGTTCTGGTTGCACACCGAACAACCTGAATACTGCTATGGTTAAGCCGTTATTCAAAGGTTGGACTAGAGGCAAAATCGGAAGTAATCTCCTTATTTCTATCTTGGCGCCGTTGTCTACGATTTTGAAGACGCATCTGTTCAACGTTATGACCTCATTCTTTGAGACGCATAACCTTACGTCATCCTGTCAACACGGTTGTGTCAAGGGTCACGGCACACAACCTACAATGGAAGAGCTATCGGACGTGTTGAACACCAGTTTTGACAATGATCAAATCTCATGGGCTTTGTTTCTTGATGTCTCCATGGCGTTCGACACAGTTGGTCCTGCTATACGGCTTTAAGGACTGAATATTTATAATTTCAGAGGTCCATTTCTTTCACTTCTTTCCAGCTCTTTTAACTAACCGGTCTCAGATGACTTTTGTTAGCGACAGAAAACGTTCTAGAGCTTGCTTGAGAGCGGGAGTGTCCCAGGGTTCGGTTTTGTCACCTATATTATTTGACATTCATGTTAACGACGTGCAATCTTCAATTCAGATCTGTTCCTTTTATCAGTACGCGGATGACACTTAGCTTTTATCTCGTCATATGCAATATAGTACCGCGATATATATGCTGCGGGATGACTCTGTACACCTGTTGGATGAGTTTGCGTCAAATGTTATAAATAGCTATTGCTCAAAAACAAAACTTGTCTGTTTTTCGAACCCGCTAAGCAGTGTTTGCCCTAGATAGTCCCTTGATACTGCATACGTCTTGTTGTGCACATTGCACATGAGTTCCTGGTGAATACGTTTTTGATGTTAGGTACATGGGAATTGTGTTCGTTTCTGATTTATCCTGGAACAGGCAGATGGCAAATATTTGCAAAAGAATGAGGACAGTATCCTGGCTATTGTATTCATTAAAGTGTTTGGCCCGACGTCGATTAGAATACCTCTTATGCGGACATTGGGTTACAGTATTTAAAGGTATGGCATTACTTTACTTGGAAACTCTCCCATGCGATGGCATAAAGGAATTGACGGTGTCTTGAAAAGTATACTGAGAAGCGGAGCTTACAACTGGGAGTTTCTTGCAGAAGACAACTTTTTATATCGCTTCTGTTTCCTGATTTTGAACCTCTATTCATGCACACCATTATCACCAGGAACTACTAGGACAGCTCCTTTAAGAATCGAAAGTGTGTGTGTCGGTCTTTCAGGAGCAATTAACGGTTTGAGGTGCCCAGAAGAGGAACATGTTATGGAGAAAGCGTAATACCTTTTTATGTACCAAACATATTTAATGAGCTTCACTTAGAGTTACATAACCTAGAGGCAGTGCAAAAATAAAAGAAAGGTCTCACGTGAGTTTGCTAAGGCCCATCTCAAGACCAAGAGAGACAAAACTTTATCTTGTTTTTTTATATGATTCTTTGTGTACCCCTAGATTCTTTAGATTTGATGCTAATGTGGTGTCACATACTGTGAGTAATCATGTCGAATTTACTTTTTTTACCTACGTGTATTCGGAAACAAATTTCGTTAGCATTTGTGATTTTCTGTTTGACTTCACGAGCAGCATGGTCATCAAGGTTGTGTTCAACACAAGCCCTAGATGACTTTGATGAAACAGTTTATGCACCTGGTTTTATATGTTCATACAATAAGTATAGTAATTTTCATTATCATTTACATTATTATTATTATTAATATTATTATTTTTATTATTATTAATAATGTGGCAGCAAGTGTTGTGATCCGGATAACTGTATCTTAAATGGTTATTTTACAAGCGTACAAGCTTGAGATACACAGATTAGTGCCCGTGTTTCAGCTCGTACGTTAAATTGAGAGATGGTGTTGAGTAGTCAGTGCTTATATAAGTTTTAAAGCACCTTATATTTAGGACCATGGTTCGAGGACTATACACGTTTGAAAGTTTAAAGTTTAAGCGGTGCTGACTATCTACGACTGCGGACTATGGAAGGATTTGTTTTTAAAAGTTGCTCAATATTGCGAGACATCACATATTGTGTTCATATCAGATTATGTTAATGATGAGTTCTCGATGATAAAAACTTTTTTGTTTGTGTACCAATAAAATTTTCACTTTTCAATATGATCTGTTAATGCGTATTTTACGTGCGAACTAGCGGACTATAGTCTGAAAACTACGACAGGCAGCAAAACAAATATTAAACAATATAATAAAAAAACCAAGGCGTTTAAACAAAATGATCCGAGGAGTTGTGTTAGGTAAATACTGGCCTGTAAAATAACAATTAGGCAAATTGGTGCTCTGCGTGTTTCCTTAGATTTATGTTTTACATGCGTAAAGCTATCTGCAGCACCAGTGCATATGCGCGCGTCAGAGATCCAGGGTTTAAATCGTTCAATTTTATTCAATTCGATTTATATTTTGAATTGTGGCCTGCGTTTGGTTACCACATTGTGCACTTCTTTTTAATGTTCATGGTCGAGTTTTCACTGCAGCCGAACACAGCTAGGAAGTCTGGAGAATTTCCCATTGGAAGGTTCACCCTGGAGAATAAAAGAGACAATTAAATTTGTAACCGTTTTGTTATATATGGATGGCTAATTTATTAGAACTGTGATTAATAAAAATGCTGGAAGTATAGGTATTAAAAAGCTAAAGCTAAGATAGCAATTCTTAAAAGCTAAAGCTAAAGGAAAAGCTAAAGCGACAGCAGGTGTTCCGTTGGCTAAAATCAAAGTAAATGCAGAACTTGTTAGCTTCGTGTCGCTTACGCTGAAATGAAACTACACCTTCGGCATCCCAGGCAGCACACAGTACGTATTGTGCTAATATTGGCGTCGGATCGGAGAAATCGGGCCAATATCATTCTGGTACTGCCGATATTGGCGCTGGATCGTAACGATCGGGCCAGTATTACAGTGATGTGGCCGATGTCGGCGGAATATCACTTGGGTTGGCCAACGCCAAGCTGATATACAGTATCCAGCGCCGTTTTCCGGCAATTTGTCGGGTGTGAACCGGCTATATCGGCCAGTATTAGGAATTCTTGACCGTTTCTAAAACGATACTGAATCGCGGTCAATCACACCGGCGAATCGCGGCGGCCGCCGCTGTTGCCACGGGCCGCGCCGGGCAATCAGCGGCTTGAACTGGGTTTTTCCGTACAAACAAACGGAAAACAAATACTCTTTGTAGTAACTTTTATTGGAGATTAGTACAAATCGGGGCGCGTGGTGTTTTCTAAAATCTTTAGTTTACTAGGTTTGCGCTACAATTATTATTGTTTTTATACAACCATGTCTCAGCGGTGATTTCAGGTAGCGCGTCCCGACCAAGGTGCATACTAACTTCCGCAGTAATTCGCGGCGCTTCCGCTTGAGAGTTGGGGGTGGCAACCTTGAAGCCCCATCCACCGTATGTTTCGGAGCCAAAATGGCTGATTAAAGACAAAATAGAAGCCACGTGCAGTTCCTCGGGGGCCGGTGCGGGTGAAATGGCGACGTTTCGATCGCTATTAACTTGGTTCTCGAGCAGTGGCGTCACAAGGGGGCGGGGGGGGGCGGACCGCCCCGGGTGCAGCGCTCAGGGGGGTGTCTCAGCGGGTCACGAGAGCGGGGGGGTCGCGGCGGGCCACGCGAAAGTGAGGGGGGGAGTCGCCGAGGGCCACGCGAAAGCGGCGGGGGGGGGGGAGGGGAGTCGCGGCTAGCCACGCGGAGAGCGGGGGGGGGGTGGTCGCGGCGGGCTACCGCCCCGGTGCCGCTGACCCTCGTGACGCCACTGTTCTCGAGTACGGTTAGGTGCCACTTTTTCAGAGCAGGCTCTATGGCAGTTTCCCAACTGATCGGTTAATTCTATAGTAACGTTAGCTTGGTCCAAGTTTGCTGACACCGCTGCGGCTGCGGCCATGTCAACCGATATTCGCCCATCTCTGCCCAGAACTCGAACCATATCGCCGATCTGGCCCATTTTTAGAACGATCGTTAACCGATATTGGCACAATACTGGGCCATGGTGTAAAACATGAAACTGGGCCAACATCGTGAGCAATACTCCCCCGATGCTGGCCCAGTGTCGGCGTGCTGCCAGGGATGTCATTTTTACTACCCATAAGCACTTCGTACGTGTTATTCAAATACACTTTGCAATGATTGTGTTAAAATTGTTTGGACATTTTCAATTAACGATACGATGAAACACTCTTCCGGTAACATAGTTTAAGCACCCGTGCCACCGAGGTTGCGAACACCATAATATAGGTAACTAAATATTTTATGAGAGCTCATATACGATAAAAATAATCAAGCAAGATTATTGAAGACACGAGGATTAAGATGACTTCGCTGTGCACATTTTTATGCTCTATTATCCTGGGAGAGCATATTTTCGTGGCTAATGTTGTACTTCAAATTCTCACGTCTTCTAGGCCCGTCACACTTCAACCGAGTTCGTAAAGACCAGACCGTTTTCTTTTCGACTCGGCCGGAGTGTGACGGCCTAATCATAACTTCGCGTTGCACACCCTGTTTGGCCAAAGCCACCGAAGCTATCTTTATTCTTTAGCTAAGCTGACAGGGTTTCTGAAGTCACATGGTTACGGGACCAGTCAGTTGCCTGTCTTTTATCGTCCTCCGCTCACGATCTCTGTCCGTAAATATCTTCGGAGACCGTGATCACAAGGTTCAAGACGGATGGTTGATAGGTCTAACAAGAACTTTGATTCCAACGACCTGCCGGGTTAGAGGTATAGGGAGGATGGTAAGGCCCGTTTGCTCAAATTTTAAGGCCAACACACAACGATCAAGCACTGGCACAGAGCTGATACTCGTGCTGCGTCGGCGCTCGGCCGTAGCTCGCGTTTAATCAGTGATCCGGTTGACGCTCGGGGCCAGATCGATGACTTGGTGCCGTCCTTGTGTGATTATGATTCTTAATTAAGAGGCATTGAATAGGAATTAAATATACTAAGGGACAACTTTCTGCGGTAATTATGACTACGTGAAGAATTTTTGTAGTGACAGCAATGCAAAAAAAAATTACATATATATTCACAATAGTGATGCTCTTTATGATCTCGCCCGAGCACCTTTACTCCCTTTAAAAATATATTCTATTTAATTTTTGTAATTATTTAGTGCGTATAATAATTCAACTTCTTTAATAAAGCCAAACACATAGTTCCCGCAGAAATTCAAGTGATTGCCTTTGTAGAGTTGAGAATCAATTCGTGCCACTGAAGCGCTACTAAAGGGGTCAAATCCTGTGTGCATGGCGGCTTACTTGATTAATAATTTGCGAAATTATTGGTTCTATGAGATTCATAATATTTGAACTATTAATAAGCTCCCTACATCGGCTAGTGAGGTGTGTGTGTAGTGTATATGACCAATACAAAAGGAAAGTAAAAGCAAGCCTTCGGATACTGATTTCCTTTTGTCTGAGCAATGAGGATTTATTGAGTTCCTTGTTAAGCTGTCGCAGTTACCCCTTCTGAATTAAGCTATATATAGATAAAACAAAACGATATTTAACTTAAAAAAAAAGTTTTGTTTGAGTACGTTATGCAGATTACACGTTCAGAGCACATATGTTTCAAAACTTGGAGAACCATAGCGACATGATTACCGCTTGGGAAGCGGCTGAAACGTGTAAATTTTCCAAAAGACTAAGCCATGCGATTTTGTCAAACGTCGGCTGTCATATTTCAAAGAGTGTCTTTTCTAATTCACGTATATAAGAATAACTGTACACTACAAAATGCAACATTTATGGGTGTCCTTTCTCAATGTCTGAAGCATAACGCTTATGCAATGACGTTCAGGCAAAAACTGTCTCCCAACATTTAGAGATTAAGATGATCGAGCGGTGAAGTTCATGAGCGAACACACTGGAAAACCACGGAGACGGGGAGACGCCGAAAAGGGGAGAACAATCAAAAGGTGGTGTTGTTCTTGTCACCCTTTTTCGTCCCTCGTCTCCGGGCTTTTTCAGCAGGTTCTAACTTCCAATATTCCTAGTTTTTCCATCTTCGCGTTTATGAAAGACTTCTGACTTGCCATACTGAAAATTAAATAAACTTTCAAAAGGCAGCGCAAAATGAGGTGCAATTACAATGCTCGTTATAATGACACATAGCATTACCTTTGAGGACCTCGTTTCACTCCAACAAACATTCACTCACCGATACTTGGCAGGGCTGTGGGTGTCATATTGCACATCAGATCGAAGCTGCATCTCCCTAATGTTCTTGCACCAGACCTAAAAACATGCAAAAAACGTAGAACAAAAACACAGCTAATTATAAGGATTCTTGTTCAATGTATTGCAATTATTTTCAGTTTTTGTTTCCTTGGTAGTTTACTTTTCACTCTCGTATTCAATACGCGAGAATGTTTGTATTGCATCTGGTATAATTTTGTTCCAGAAGGTATACTCGACAATTCACATAAAAAGATAAGCTGATAGTTTAATGCCTCACATCGTCTGTCATCGGTATATGTTGTGGGGACCCGATCGACACGGTTGCCCGGTCCCCAAGTACCACGGCCATCATTCGGCCGCAAGGTGGCGGCAAGCAGCCGGCCATGCGCGCCTCGTGCCGCTCTCCTAGATAATTCGAGGCAGAAGCGGCGCCAGGGGCAGTCGGCCGACTATTGCCGAGAGGTGATAACTATGTTAGTATTGCAATCGTCCTTGTCCCATTAAATGTAGTTTCTTGTTCTTGAAACCGTTGGCTCCGTGTTATTCCTCCGGGTCGGGTATGCAGCAATTCAAACCGACCACAAATTCCTGCGAGTGCTTCCCACTCGCAGGCATTTCACGGTGCTTGGTTTCTTCTTTCGCTAAGCCTTTTTCCCACTCCCCGTGTTTTCTACCGTCGTTCCCTGCTTCCGTCATGTCCGTGTTTGCTGTATTGGCCTGTCTCTGACTGGGTGTTTGTGACCGCGGCAATCGTTTTGCGCGCTGGTGTTGGTTTCTGGGGGCAGTTTCCTTTTTTTGCGCTTGTGTTGCGCCATTGTAGGGTTTCGGAGGGCATTTCTTCTTTTTTTTATTAGTGCTTGCAGAAATGTTCACAAGGTAGCAGGAAGCCATGATTGCCCCAGCGGCACAAATGAACCTGCTCACGAAGGTCGCGGAGATGTGCGACTCCGTGATGCCTGGCCCCTTGGCCACACGCCTGGCCAGCAGGAAACCCCACCGCGAGAGCCCCGACCACACTTCACTCTTCCAGTCTACACGGGGTACGACGACGTCAAGTCCGTTGCAGACTTCCTGGGCGAGCTGCAGACGTACTACCTTGCCTCCGGTGCCTTGGAAGCCTTCATCGTGGACCGGATTTTCCCGCTTTCGTTGCAAGCCAGCGCCAGGTGCTGGTTGGGGTCGCAAGCCCCTTCACCAGCCTGATGGACTTCTAGGCAAGGCTTCTTGAAGAGTTACTGCCTGCGGGCTACGCAACGCAGATTCTCCGAGAGCTCGAGGCAAGGACGCAGCACCCGGACGAAAGTCTGGCTCGGTGCGTTCGGGTCATGCAAGAGCTCTTCAAAAGGGCGGACGCAAAGTCACCGGAGTCGGACAGAGTAGCTCGGGTCAGAAGACAGTGTCACCCAAGGTACCAGGTCTACCTCATCAACCGCACCTTTGAGACCCTTGAAGAGCTAGCCCGGGGCGCCCGCCTCATCGAGGAAGCTCTTCTTGCCGAGCGGTACTACGTGCCGCCGCCACCAGCCAAGCACGCGCTTGAACCGTCATGTGCATGTCGGGGCCCCGAGGCCTCCACGCAAGTGGACTGTCTGAACGAGACCTCCCTTTTCCACCACGTCAACCAGGAGAGTTGGCGTGGCATGCATAGCGATCTCCCGTGCGGGATAAGCGGATGTTCGCCTAACTCTTGTCGAGAGGTCCCCGGAGGACGCAGTGGGGCCCGTGAGGGTCTCGGAGGGGGTCGACACGACAGGTGGGACGGCGTTGGCCGTGCCCTATCGTAAGCTGGTGCCCAACGGAGATCACCACCCAAGCGAATCATCTTCATCAGTCTGCTCCTGCAAGTGCTGGTGAAAACTGGCGCGGTGCGGTCGCAATCCCGCAGCCAAGAAGCATTGACTCCCAGCCGCAATGGAACAAGCCCTCCCCACAACAGCCGGTCGCAAGCCTGGCTGTTGTTGACCCGATCACTGGAGGCGGTCCGACGGTCATTTCCGTGCGGGTGGCCTGAGCAGGCAACTGTCGTCGGACTGCTGCTACGAGTGTGAGCAGCCCGGCCATCACCAAAACCAGCGTCCAAGACGTCTTGACTCTACAAAAAAGAGGTGGCACGAGACGGCGGCAAAGGGCTGGAACCAGCACAACCAGGGAAACTACTACGGCCGGCGACGCTGAAACCAGACAGCCACTCGCCGACGGCCGTCGCAGTCCCTTTGAGCAATGAGGCCGCGGCACAGATTCCATCGGTATGTCGAGTCCAGCCCGAGCCTAACATCATTGAACCGCGCATGGCGATTTCACTGCTTGATTTTCCCATTGCCGCACATTTGAATTCTGGGGCCGCTATCTCGCTTATAGGGGATTTTGTTTTCGAACTCTGCAAAGCAAAAAAGATAAGCCTCCGAGAGTGCGAAACCGGTTTGCAGCGAGTTTCTGGTACAGCGATAACAGTTGGAGGAGCCGTGAGGCTGCAGACTCGGTTTAATGGAAAGAAAAGCGTCAACGATTTCTTTATATGCCGGGACTCGTGGGTCCCGTGATCTTGGGCCGAGATTTCATTACAGGCGAAAGCATGACACTCGACATTTCTGGTGGCGGACCACGGCTAGGACAACAACCGAAGATGACTCCGTTTACCAGACGGGAGGACTGCATCCGTTACCCGCCCACTGCAGCCCACTTCACCATGGTGCCGGACGTCTCGCCTGCCGGCGTTCGAGAATCGTTGCGAAAGTGCCCGCAAGCAGCCAGCAGAAGCAGGAGCTGCAAGCCGTCCTGCAGTCTTTCTCACAGATGTTCACGGAAACACCTGGAAAGACTGACACCCTGCTGCACCGCATTGAAAGCGGTGACGCGCCGCCAAGGAGGTGCAACCCTCGACCGATCAGCGTCCACAAAAAAAAGGCACCCCTAGATGCGGCGCTCGAGGAAATGATCGACGCCGGTTCAGTACGTGAGTCGAAGAGCCCCTGGGCGTTCCCCGTTGTCCTCGCTCCCAAAAAGGACAGAAACGCCAGACTCTGTGTGGATTACAGGCGGCTTAACGATGTGTCTGTGCGAGACAGCCACCCTCTCCCCAGCATTTCCTCCGTGATGTACGCGCTCGGTAACGCAACCATGTTTACAACGCTGGATTGTAGTCGCGGGTTTCTTCAGATGACATTCACCCATCAGTCCTTCCTAAAATTGCTTTCAGCTGCCACAGGGGTTGTTTGAGTTCACCCGACTGCCGCTTGGCTTATTTTACTCTCCAGCCAGTTTTAAACGCTTGGTGGATGTTGTACTTGGGAACTTGAAGTACGAATATGCCATTTCATACATGGATGACGTGGTTCTTTTCTGGAGAACTATTGAGGAGCATGTCGAACATCTTCGCATCGTACTTGAGCGAATGCGTAATGCTGGGCTCACAATTCATCCCGGAAAAGTTCAGTTGGCCTCGCCCAAGATTAACCTCCTTGGATTCGTTGTGGATAACTGCACGCTCCGCCCCAACGAAGATTAGTTTCTCGCGCTAACGGAATACCCAAGCCCACATGACGTAAAAAGCCTACAAAGATACCTCGGAATAATTGCGTTCTACCGGGTTTTCATTCCACACTGTTCCGAAATATCCCAACCGCTCAATCACCTTTTTTTAAAAAAAAAAGCCTCAAGTGGTGTTGGATTGAACAACAACATTGCGCATTCGCAGCCCTTTCGAAAGCAGTCACTGACAACGCTTGTTTACAGCCCCCAGAGTTGAACAAGTTGTTGTTATTGAAAACGTTTTATTTAGGTATAGGCGGGGTACGACGCGGCCGGTTGCATGCCTTGCCGCGAAGGGGAAGGGGAGAGGGATATGGGGAGGGAGGAGGATGAAGAATAATATGAGGCCGGCTACACCAGCCGTTCTGATGTAAGCCAACAACGAGTCGAAGACAAGCTTCCTTGCAACATTGAGGCCTGTTGGTGCCGTCCAGGTGTCGAGCGTCTTGGGTCGACTCGCTGGGCTGAGCTTGACTAGTGCAGCCTCTCTCTCCTGTCGTCTTGCTGAGCACTCCAACAGCAGGTGACGCAGGGTGGCGAGAGACACTGAAGGAGGGTCGTTAGAAGCTGTATCGGGAGTGAGGTCTACGGTCCAATGCGGGCGAGGTGGTGTGGTGTCCAAGCGCAGCCGGTCACGATTCGACGAAGTCGGACCTCGGCCGCGCGCTGATATTCCTGTGGAATTGGGACCGCGCACTCAGGTAACCGGGTGGGCAGGCGCCACCTTGCCTCGGTGCGGGGGTGCGGTGGTGGTGAGGTGTCAGTGTTGGTGTCTGAACCGGAGGTTGAATCATCCAAAAGGTGTATCAGCGGCTGACGGGCCGAGGGGTAAGAGAAGGACGCCCTTGCCAGCCGGTGTGCCGCTTCGTTGCCCTGGATACCGGCGTGGCCCGGAACCCAGACAACATTGATCTTTACCGTAGGCCCCAGAATCAACTCGAGCCCCGCCACGGCCGCGCGGATGGAGGAAACTGTTGGAGATCGAGGGGATGCCGATGAATGGCATGCGCTGACAGCTTCCGTCGAGTCAGAATGCAAGAGAATTTCTGTGGGCGTAAGCCCTCCATTGGCGGTGTTACGGAGCGCCAGTTCCACTCTCAGGAAAAGCGCCCGGAGCTCAGCCTCAAGGGAGTCAAGCCCTGGCGGGAGCCGAATACTGGACGTCGAACCGAAGGCCAGGCAGCAGGCAGCGGCTGCAGTGGAGCCGGACTCTGGGTCCGTAGCCGCATCACAGTAGTATCGGCGCACTTGGGGTCCGTCGGCGTTAGCTGCGCGTTCGTGTGCTGCGGCTTGGAATCTACGGCAACCGGGATGGCCACCTCCTGTGCGGGATGGTGTTGGCTTGCAGGAGGCCAGGTGCGGCAGGCTCCACGGTGGCGGGGGTGTGGTGGGTGGGGGAACCCCTTCAACAAACGAACGACTTGGAGAAGCCGTTCTTTCTGCTGACAGATGCAAGCGACTGTGGCCTGTGTGCTGTCTTGCTGCAGGAGTATGGCGGTATGCTTCGGCCGGTTACTTTCACGAGCCACACTCTAACTCCAGCCGAGCGCAACTGCAGTGTCGCAGAATGTGAATGTCTCGCCATTATTCATGCTTTGAAGCGCTTCGATATGTGCCTACATGGCACAACGTTCCAGATTCAATCTTATCATTTAGCCCTCTCATGGCTAAGGGGACTTAAGAATCCAGCTAAATGTCTTGCTCGTTGGGCGCTTATCCTCCAACAGTACGACTACTCAATCGTGTATCGCCCGGGGTCAACCTACAAAGTTGCTGATGCGCTATCTCGTGCTCCATTCCCCGAGCAACCCTCGCAGGATACCCATGGCTTGGTGACCGTCGCGGCCGCAGCACGAGGATCCCCTGATTCACGGTGGGGTAACATTGGTGAGCCGCGAGGAGCTTCGCAAGGCGCAGCTGGATGACGGACTCTGCCAACGCGTGTCCGCTCGGCTGGCAGCAAGAGGTCCAGTCGACCGCCGAAGTGACAAGGAGTTCAACTCCTACTTGATAAGTGACGACGGCCTCGTGCTGCGCTACATCCCCCAAGCCGACGACGATCCCGATGGCTCAGCGCTCCAGACCGTGATACCCCGCAAGCTACGTAAGCTTTTCATTTGATACATGCATGAGTTTGCCTAGGCAGGATACAGCAGCGGGAGCAAAACCTACGAAAAGGTATCCCAAATTGCTACCTGGCCAGGCATGAAGCAGGATGTGCTCCGATACGCTCGTAGCTGCTCGGTGTACCAGAGGGCAAAACCACGTGGTGGTCAGCCCCCGGTCTCATGCAACCAGCCGTGAGCCAGAGCCCTTGGCAGATTTGTTGCTATGACGTCATGCCCCCCCCCCCCGTAGTCCCCGCGGCAATCAGTACTTGCTCGTGCTAACCGACCACTTCATGAAGTGGGATGAATTATTTCCTTTGCGGAAGCTAGATTCACAAAATATCTGGGAGTGTCTACTTGAAACATTCGCTAGGTTTGGCTTTCCTGTACAGCTTGTAAGCGATAATGCCTCCTATTCGTGGACGCATTCGCGGTGCTGGGAGTTAAGCACAAAATATCTTTCCCATACCATCCGCAAGCTAACATCACGGAAAGGATAAATCGGAACCTTAAGATGATGTTAGTGGCCTACACCGAGCGCTACGAGGACTGGGACGCGAAACTGCCGGAGCTGGCATTGGCAACCCGTACGACCACCAATTGGTCAACGGGTCTCACTCCTGCCCAATTGAATTTCGGCAAGGAGCTCGCGTTCCCGCTTTTTAACAGTCTCCTTTCTACAGAGTTTGGGAGAAGGCATCGCCCCTACGTGAAGTTCGCAGAGGACCTGCGAAAGTGCTGCTCCGATAACCTTTGAGAGGCCCGAGAAAATCTCAACGTCGCCCGAGTGCAGCAGGTAGAACGGTATAACTACGGCGACGTGACTTGCAGTTCGAGGTGGGAAATTTTGTGCTGCGGCATACTGCCCCACTGAGTGACGCCGCTCGAGGCTTCGCAGCCTCCCTCGCAAATAGGTGGGAAGGTCAGTTTCGCGTGCGTGAAAAGTGCTCACCCCTCACTTACAAACTAGTTCACTGTGAGTCTAGTGAAGAAACCGGACCTGTTCATGTCACCGACCAGAAAATATGTTTTCAAGCAGAAGACAAAGATTCCTTTCAGGACCGGAACGGCACTATCGGCAGTCCCGTTCCGGAAACCGCCTTGTCTCCACCGAGGTGGCGGTAGAACCTGCGACGTCGGTGACACCAAAGAGAGGAACCTTTTTTTTGTCTCCTTGGCTTGGCCTCTCTCGCATTTTGGGGTAGCTTTCTACTTCCACGGATTTGTCCCTTTTCAATAGAGGGGAGAAGATGGTGTGCCCACCTCAGATCCGTTATTTCGAACTTTTGGCATGGGTGTAGAAGCAAGACTTCGCTCACAACTATGCACCTGCATTGCCCTCTCTTGTTTCACGAAGATCGCTCGCGACAACAACCGGCGCCATACCCCACCGTCGGAACGGCAGGAAGCTTGGGCTCGCGGAGTTTCGCGTCGTTCGAGGACGACAACGGACCATGGCCACGTATCAGAGACATGGCGGGGCACGCCAACCCATAGCAGGACAGGTCGGCGGACCTGGCTTGTGCGACCACTGCCGACGACGCCCGCACCGCACCGTGGCCATATGGACGGTCTTGGCGGTGGACACTTCGCTTGGCTGGGCATCACATCTGCGCTGGAGACAGCAGCCCCGCTACGAGCACGGCTGCCCTCCAGCCAACATCCCGGAGCCGTTCCGCGGTCGTACCCTCGAGGACCGTCACCCCACAGAGCCGGCTGCGCAATACACTGCCGAGGAGCAGCGCCTCCACTGCCCACTCTGTGGGGTACCGGAGATATCCAGAGCGGCCCACATCCGCGGCCAGCTACATGGAGAAAGGGCAGACGCGAATAGGATCGCCCGGATTAACAGGCTGGAGGAGCGCAACCTGGAGCGGGCCATCGCGCTGATCCAGCGCTGCCGGCTGGACCTCTTGCGCCAGCGCGCCCCACCCCTCGAAAGTCGACGACATTGTCATTGACATGCCCGATTGTTAAGGGGGGGGGAGTGTGCGGGGCCCGATCGACATGGTTGCCCGGTTCCCGAATACCGCGGCCATCATTCGGCCGCAAGGTGGCGGCAAGCGGCCGGCAACGCGGGCCTCGTGCCGCTCGCCTAGATAAGGCGACGCAGAAGCGGCGCGAGGGGCAGTCCGCCGAATACCGCCGAGCTGTGATATCTATGTTAGTATTGTACTCGTCCTTGTCCCATTAAATGTAGTTTCTTGTTCTTGAAACCGTTGGCTCCGTGTTATTCCTCCGGTCCGGGTATGCAGCAAGGCAAACCGACCAGAATGTTAAAACGTGTTTTCATAGATCTGCATAAAATAGTACACTAAGAACAAAACTATGTTTCTGCTTGAATATTAAAGGTATGATGAAAAGTTTATACTTGGATTTATATGTCGAGTTAACTAATACTGCATTCAAATATACTTTGTTCGCGATATAGCCAAACTGGGTAAATAACCTTGGCAGACTTTAACATACCATTAAACGAAAAGTGCGCTTAATATATGCTCAACGTGTTTTTAAATTGTTAAGAGTATTCCGCAATCTACTTGTTATATACTTTAACTTTTCTATCAGTGTATTGCAGTTTGCCAAGAAACAAAAAAACATCAAATCAAATCTGTTTTGTTTTTGTTCTCACACGGTCAAAACGCACATGACAAAAGGGAACTGTGGCAAAAAGCTGTTCATACTGATTTAAAAGGTTAAAAAGCGATAACAAAACAAGTACAATAGAGACACAAAGACGACAGGACGGGCGCTAACTCACAACTGAATTTATTAGAAAAAACTTGTCGCATTTATACACAAGATCGTATGCCACACCCACACTACAACCAATCACCACTCTCACAGGCAGCTATCTAGAAGCGTTACTTCTTTCTGGAGAAAAAAGAGAAATCATGCTAACGCAGTTGCATCTTTCCGTTTGATAAAAAGCGCCTCTATAATCTCTCTCTCGGTTTTACCTTTTGATTTCTTTAAAAACTTTGTTGCAGCCAAAAGAGGCTTAGAGTCAGCACATCGCTTGCAGTGGTCGGAAGTGTGTCCCCCCGCGTTGTTGCGCACAGAAAGATTATGTTCCCGTGCCCTATCGTTAAAACAGCGGCCGGTTTGTCCAATATAAACTTTTTCACAGCTTAATGGTATCTCGTATACAACATTGGTCACACATTCAGTGTACTGTACAGCCTGCTTTTAGAGCAGAGTGCTTTTTTTTCTGCCGTGTAAGCATCGGACAGATTTTTGAGAGCTTGCAAGGGGCCGAGAAAACAACAGTTACATCGTATCTACGAGCTATCTTTTTAATGTTGTGAGACACTTTATGCCAATAAGGAATCATATGTACACGTCTTTTTACTTTATTTGTCTGGCTGCCCCCTTGTAAAATAGTTTTTTTTTATTTTTTCAAGTAGGTTCTCACAGCAGCTACGTTTTCTAACCTTTTTACTTGCTAAGCAAAACTAATGTCTATCTGATGTTTGCAACTTTTTGCAAGAGCTGCTTGGGGACATGTTAACGTTATACCTCTCTTGAGCAGTTTGGAATGTGCACCCTTGTAAGAAACAAGGCTTTTCTTGAATGTGGAAAGTTTGAGGAAAGCAGCGGAA
The DNA here is from genome assembly GCA_037355805.1 of Ixodes ricinus. Lineage (NCBI taxonomy): Eukaryota > Metazoa > Arthropoda > Arachnida > Ixodida > Ixodidae > Ixodes > Ixodes ricinus. The sequence goes on along the minus strand of JAZHYW010006090.1, from coordinate 48,713 downwards.
AAAGCGGAAAGTAATTTTTTTGGAAGTGTTCTTCACAGGAAAAACGCATAAGCCTGATTGTCCCTTCCGAGCCACTGTTTCTGACAAGAACACGTGGCAGTTTATGGTTAGCCGTTATTTACAGCGCCCCCTGGCCACCTTGGCTTTGGAGGACCCTTTTCTTGTACGAAACTCGGATGAAGTGATTGACGTGTTTAGAGAGGGGTGCAAAAATGCCCTCTCGGCTTTCTCTGTAGATGTTGAGGACCTCTATTATTCTGTGCCTCACGACGGGTTACTCCGAGCTGTTCGGGATAAAATAGACGAGTCGGGAGAAGTCAACTTTCAAAGTTCTGCGGGCGTTAGTAACGAACATTTTTTTTTAGAGTTGTTGGTCTTTTACCTCCAGTCCACTGCTGTCAGTTGCAATGAGCGTTTCTTTGTACGGAAATCTGGTGTTTATATGGGCTCGTCGGTTGCCCCTGTTTTATGTAATATATTTTTAGCGTCAATGGACAGGTGCAGTTCTGAATGCCTACCTGATTTGCATGTAGTTAAAGTATTCAGATGTGTTGACGATTATCTTTTAATTTTAGACACAAATTCGGGTATGGATGAGGTTGTTGCGAGGATCGTCGATGTTTTTAAAGAAGCGTCAGGTGAACTTAAGTTTACATGCGAAATGCCCGTGCTGAACTGCATTCGTTTTTTGTACACTCTTAGAAAAAAGGGTCAGTATAGCCCTCCCTAAAGGGAGGAACGCTCTTGACACATATGTTCCTTCAGAAATGGAGGAACTTTCGTCCCTAAAGCAGGGGAGCAAAAGTTCCTCCGTCGCCTGCATCTCATAATGGCGGCCACGAATCGAGCAAATCGAGCTCAATAAGGCTTAACGAGAACACGAAGTCTATTGTACGGAGCGAGAGGAGCAGCAAATAAAAACGTAACACGAACTTTCCGCGAACTGTATTTATTTCCGAAGCCGGCTTCCCCCTGCAGGTAAAGAAACTTACGTTTCGAAAGCATGCAGTCACTCAGTCGTCTCATCGTCAGCACTGCGATGTTAAGCGGAGACAACCGGCACCCAGTTCGCGCACTTTGTCTTACCTTTGTTATTCCTCAAGCCACAATTCCTTCGTCAACCGTTGCGCCAACCGCACATCACAAAGGATTGGTAAACCATTCGCCCGCAAAACCAAAAGCCGCTCTCAAAATAAGCAAATACGAAGCAGCCTCTTGGCTCGTTTCAGCACGGTAACACGAAATTATGGCGTAGCCGCGTAACGTAAACGGAGGTTAAATCGCTTGCCACCAGATGGCAGGGTCAAGCAGATTGATCGCAAGTAGCTAGGCTAGGTGGCGCTAGTTACCGCCATGTTCATGTTCTACAAAAAGTTATATTTTCTGACGCCACCATTGCGCTTCAGGACCCTCTATTTCACACGGGTAGATACATTACGCGTTCTGCGGTATAAGCATCAGCTGAATACACATAGAGCGCAGGCACATACATCAATACAACAGCATGCAAACAGCAATACAACAGGACACTGACCCGACCACTACTCGCGAGCTCTGCGTTACCGTCTTTTATACTGGTCGTTTTGAACGTACGGAATTATTCGGTGACTCCTTAAGCAATAAAAAATATTCCCAGCATGTTGATATTTTTTCAGCAATGTCATACATCTGAGAGTATTTTTAATGGCTCAGGGGATGAATCTCTTATTAAAAAAGAAAACGCTCGATCATGCCGTAATTATTTGAAAGCCAATAAATCGAGCCGCTCCAATGCGGTTCCAAGCCTGGGTTTGTTTCCCCGCACGGCACTTCCTAGCCAGTATTTCTATTGTAGTGTTTGTTTTTGTATTTGAGCTGTTCGCGCACGGCTGCTATTGCCGTCTTGAATTAATCTGTGTAGAGCGGATATTCACTCAGCTGGAAGTGATGCTTCACGGGCAGAGAGATCGCTTTTTGATCAACTTGATTGCAGTCGAAGCCGCGACTTGCGGCAGGTGTTTGTACGGAGCTACCCCGTGGCGAGCTCGAAAACGTCTAGCGCTCATCCCAGCGCGCCACTTGGAGGGCAGTTTTTCCAGGAACCATAGTATATTTAAACAGCAAAATAAAGGCTAGCATTTTTTTCTCGATTTTACGTTTTTTTTATGCTAAAATTTCATTGTAAACATAGTACTTTCCGTTATTATTTCGCACTGTTCAGTCTTTTCACCAGAGCGCAATCGCTCTCGGGGACCGACAGTCACATTGGCCACTGTACAATACGAGCTTACCGTTCAGACCAGCGTCCCAACATGATTATCCGCACGTCGATCGACTGCACCTAATTTCTCAAGTGGTCTTAAACTCTTTAATGTAAAGGGGAATGTCAACCTGCGACACCCCGCCCCCTCCGATCACGGCCCGACCAGCGGCATTCATGCCCGACAGTTTACGTCATCTCATCTTGTTGTTACACCACTGATACGCGAACACACGGTCACATCGGCGACAATGCCAGTCTTCTGTTCACTACGCACAACACTGCCATCACGATGTTGCTGCTATGTTGCTGACACGCAGAAATACAGAACCACGTTGAACGCCGGTTGGCACTCGGCACGGGAAAACAGAACCGAACTCAGCACGACAGGCACCCAGGCAGCCGGCAGGAAAACCTGCCGGCCTTGGACACAGTTCCTGCGATTTCCATAACGTCGAAAACGTCGATACAGTTCCGCGTGGTTACGCTAGTGTAGTTCCGCTTTAGTTCCGCGCACCTCACGCAATCCGCGCAATCCATAGACGGCCAGGTTACCCAGTGTACGTAGCGCTGCTGGCACTGCTCCGGAACTTCGCTGTTTCTAGCGGCTTCATTTGTTCGTTTGAAAAAATTAGTGGTAAAAACGTTAATGCAACCAAAATGTTCTGCACGTTTAGACTAGAAGACGGTATTAACGGCGGCCTTTGCTACCGCTGAAGCTCAATCAACTCAACAACATTTATTTAACAACGTGCTCGACGTGCTCGAAAAACGAAACCGAAAGAAGATGCCACCCTTCTTCTCGAGTCCGCTTGGGGGCGCATCAGTAGAAGGGAGGAAGACGCGCCGTTGCTACCTCTTATCTCCATTTTTTCTTAGAGTGCAGGGTCAGGGCCCGTCAGTCCAGGCGGCCGAGGCAGCTGAGTTACGAAATGTGGCCGAAGAGGCCGAGGCCCGAAGCCCGCCGCTATCGTAGCTGATCGCAGCCGCCCAGTGTAGTACGTAGCAGTGTCGGCATCGTTTCGAAGCTTAGCGCTTTATGACGGATGTGTTTAAACTCTTTCTTTGTGAATCCCAAAAACGCCGCGGCAAAAGAAACGACTGAAGGACCGACCTCGTCGTCTTGGCCCCTGCGTAAACGGCTTAGATCCAACCTGGGTGCCCAAATCTTGTTTATCAAACGGCGCGCTGATGAAGCTTGTAGCAATGATATTTATATAGTTTTCGTTGGCGTCGGTGGATAATAAAGACTTTAATTTTCCTTCCATCGGTCTGGGTTTGTTTATGCCTGTTTTGGTAAATAAAAAAAAAACTTAATGAAAAAAAAAACCAGAAAAACACCGCTCCTTCCAGGGATCGAACCTTCGACCACTTGGTCAGTAGTAGTTCAGTAGGTCAGTTGTTCTACCCCTGCGCCAACTGCACAGGGAGGAACTGGAACTCCTCCTTTCATCCAAACATCGGTTCCTCCCTTCTCTGGGCAACTTGACGACAACAAGGAGGAACAGTCGCCGTTGCTACCTTTCTCCTCCTTTTTTTCTTACAGTGTACCTTATGATCATATTTTCCGACGACCATGTTTGTTGGAAGTATAGCCCGCGTTCCAAGATAGGCCTTGTTTCTTACAAAAGTGCAGATTCCAAACTGGTCAAGAGAGGTATAGCGTTAACATGTCTTCAAGCAGGTCTTGAAAAAAGTTGCAAACTTTAGATGGGGTTCAGTTTTGCTCAGCAAGTAAAAAGGTTAGAAAACGTAGGGTATCCACCTAACCTAGTTTCGAGCTGCTGTGAGAGCCTACTTCAAAAAATAAAAGGAACCTACTTACAAGGGAGCAGCCAGATAAATAAAGTTAAAAGACGTGTACATGTGATTCTTTACTGGCATAAAGTGTCTCGCAACATTAAAATGATAGCTAGTAGATACGATGTAAATGTTTTCTCGGCCCCTTGCAAGCTCTCAAAAATCTGTCCGATGCTTACACGGCAGAAAGAAAGCACTCTGCTCTAAAAAGCACGCTGTGCAGTACACTGAATGTGTGACCAATGTTGTATACGAGATACCATTAAGCTATGGAAAAGTTTATATTGGACAAACCGGCCGCTTTTTTAACGATAGGGCACGGGAACATAATCTTTATGTGCGGAACAACGTGGGGGGGGGGGGGAGGGGGGTGCACTTTGCCGAACACAGCAGGCGATGTGCTGACTGTAAGCCTCTTTGGCTGCAAGAAAGCTTTTAAAGAAATCAAAAAATACAACCGAGAGAGAAATTATAGAGGGGTTTTATATATATATTTATATATTTTATTATATTTTTTCTGGCTATATATTTATATATAGCCGGAAATATATATATATATATATATATATATATATATATATATATATATATATATATATAATATATATATATATGATATATATATAATATAATATATAGAATATATATAATATTATATTATATATAGATATATATATAATATTATATTATATATTATAATTATCATATATATATATATATATATATACATATAATATAATTTATATATAATATATATAATATATATATATATATAGAAATATATATATTTATATATTTTATATTTATTATTATTATATTATTATATCAAAAGGAAACATGACAACTGCGTTAGCATGCCTTCTCTACTTTTGCTTCAGAAGAAGTAACGTTTCTAGACAGCTGCCTGTGAGAGTGGTGATTGGTTGTAGTGTGGGTGTGGCATACGATCTTGTGTATAAAAGTGACAGTATTTTTTCTCATAAAATCAGTTGCGAGTTAGCGCCCGTCCTGTCGTCTTTGTATCTTGATTGTCCTTGTTTTGCTTGGGCTTTTTAACCTTTTAAATCAGTATGAACCAACTCGCCCTAACACAAGTTTTAATGTTCAAGTGCAACCTGACGAACGACCCAGACCCCCATTCAGTTTGCAAAAACATTCGAAAGTGAAGTAAACAATTCTACACATGTTGACTGTATTATGAAAGGAAACAGTGTGTAAGAATCTCTGGCCTTTATATGAAAGTATGAGAGGTTTTTCTTGCGTTAGAATCGGTGTATTGTTTTCGGCTTAACTGGAATGGCATGGGGTCGTGCTAAAGTCACGCTCCTCCAAGCACTAGGTTGCAGTTTTCGAAATATGAAACTAGATCTTGGACTAAAATCCTGCCGCTGAGATCAATATAATCGACAGTTGTTAAATATTATTGACTGAATTCATGAAGAATATCAAAACAAAACTTACCATGGCATTTGAAACGAAAAACAGCTGGTCTCCTGTTAAGTTTAACCCAGGAAGCCCCTGGTCAGTGTCATTAAACTTTTTAAATGCCTTAAAGAAAATGTACAAAAAATATCGATGTATTAATCTTAAGCTAGAGCAATTGAGTGCACACCAATGCCTTATTTAACTGCTGTAACATTCTTACCAGATACGCCGCTTTTAGGCCAGAATTGTCGGCAATATTTTCACCCTGAGTATTTATTCCATTCAGCTGAAAAGAAACAAATATGCGTTACATCATTGGAAAGAGCGTAGAATAATATAAATAATCGCTCATAGCTTTTGAAACAGATGGCACATATCCGCATAACTTCTATCTAATCGATTTCAGTAGAAAGTGCGAGTACTGAACATCTGTTTTATGTCAGTACCGCAACAATTCACCCGAAACCTGACTGGCTCACTTTGTCATGCTATATTAAAGGGTATGTAAATTGAAAAAAAAAGAAGTAAATAAGCAATGGGACATAGATTCAGTCATTTATCATTCTGCTGCCTATTATATTTTGAAACTTTCCGTATCTTCTATTTTAATAAAGTCACTTCTTGTCTCTAAATGAGACATTCAGTCTTCAAGACTCTCAGATATCTTCAAGACTCTCAGACATTGAATATGGGGATTTATGTTCGCATCGCTAATAAACTAGACTGCATCAAACATGTGCTTCACTACATTGTGGAGTTACGGGTAAGGGGTGTGAGCACAGGGTTCGATATGGATGCGAACAGTAGAGGCGATGAAACGGCATCCCTACTTGACCAATGATCGGACGGGGACGCGTTCACTTACGTGTTTATTAACTACAAGACATGTCTTACGATCACAATGCGTCATTTGGACGCCATCTAAGGTAACAGACCTACCTGTATGTTCCTAAGTAGTAAAAAGAACTGCGTAAAACATCCGGTCGAAGTTTTTTTTTATCTATTTGTATTGTAGCTATTTTCCACACTTCAGCAGCATCGTGACACACTGGAAGAATGCGCGCGACGTGGACGTTGGTTTAAATACTTTGCCTCTGTATGTCAAATGTCTGGAGCGGGCTCTCAACACTTGTTGTATCACGTCGCAGCCTTCTAGCGAAGAATTTCATTGATATTTTATAGTCAATATTTCTAAGGCGAATTGGGCGGTAAGAATTTGCGCTTCGCAGTTTGACTCGGTCGGCGGATTCAGAATCAGGACTGATAGCGCACGCAAGCACGGTAACGGTAAAAATTTCCGTTCATATGCCTTTTGAAATACAGCTTGCAAGATAAGTGAAAGGTCACGCTTCAAAGTTTGATAAAAATGAGCCGTCCACCAGACTTGTACATAACAAGTTACAAATAACTGATTACTTGTAACTAGTTACATTTTATTGCAATATTTTAACGCTTCACTTACTTTTTTATACGGTAACATTCGCTTGAATTCGATGAATATATTTTGTAATAAATGACAAGTAATCAAATATATATTTCCGAAAGAGCTCAAATTATTGAGTTGAGTTTTTTACGTTAAAGCTCACTCTCTCTTTCCTCGTGTGACAGTCGTCTATGATTCACCAATGTTGGACACTTTTTGACCCTTAAACAGCTAAAAAAACAAAACAAAAAACCAGAAAAGCAGAGATACCAGAAGGGTTAGAATGTCAACGTGCGCTCGTTTCCTGTGTACGGGCTGTTATTATCCGGGTTGGCCGAGGCATAGACGACTTTGTTCTGCACTGACCTCATCTAGACAAGGAAGCGTCAGTCGAAGCATTGCGAAACCACGAACTGGTACGCAAAGTGTATCTGCTCTACAACACCGCTCTTCCCTCAAACGAATCCGTCGAGAGGGTCTTTAAGGTCACACGAGATATCTTCACCAGGAAACGTGGGAGATGAGTGACGAGAATTTCGGACAACTGCTGTTGAAACGTAACTAGGTGTAGATGACAAAAAAGAAACAAAATGTAACCGCTTTGAACACATGTATGCATTTTTATTTCGTTATAAAAAGTTAAAAAGGTAACGTGAAAAGTAATCATTTACTTTTTGGTAACTTTCATTCACTGTTGTGATCCTGTAATTCATTTCTGTAAGCAGTTATATTTTTCAATAAAGTAATAGTTATTGTAAACCGTTACTTTTTTCAGTACCGCGTACAAGACTGCCGTGAACCCATCTGGTCCCAGTGACTTCGCAGGCTTCAAGTCGTCTATCGCCTTCATTATATCAGACACGGTTATGGACGCTTCTGACTGCCTCTTTCTTCCTTATCTACCTTCGGCAGCAGTGATAAAAAATCATCTTCAAGCGTGGCATATTTGGGGCCCTGGCAACTAGACAAGTGAGAATATTGTTTGACGAAAAGTTTTTCGATAACTTCAATTCTGGGTGATACAGTGCCCTGGTATGCTATTTCAAATATCTGACTGCTACGCGCGTACTTCGGTGCAACCAACATTTTTGTCGAGGCTTGCCCCCCCTCCCCCCGCGTATTTGAAAACGGTAGGGGATACGCGACATGGCATTGCCGCTCGCAGCGGATCGGCTGCTCGTCGAGGAGGACGCTGTGTTGTCACACATAGCAACGGGCGGTTGCTGTGCCGTACGGCCGGGGGCCGTTGCGCAAGTGTCACTCGGCGCGGGTCCTGACCAGAACTGGCCATTTTCGTCTCGTGAGGAGTTGCCGGCCCCGGTCCGGTGAGATCATGGCGACAGACCGGGACCGCCCCGACTTTAACCAGGTGCTATGTGCTACTTCGGTTGTTGAAGGAAGGTCCACGATTATTTTATCCAACGATCACGCATGTTACGAACGTCACTTACCGTCAAGTTCACTTCCTTTACGGTAACGTTGCCGTACTGTTCGATAAAGCATTGAGCTTTTTCTAAGAACGTTTTCCGTGCGCTGTCTGTCCACCAGTTCCGCAGCTGTCCATCAGCATCAAATTGACTTCCTGGTGGCAGAAGTGGGCAGAGCATAAACGTAAGCATTAACATTTTATCTCATGTATAGCTTAGCCCCACGTTGCCATAACACAAAAGGCTTAGATTGAATGACGATCTAAAAACATGTTTGTCTTGTACAGCTGGTTAAGATATTAGGCGCTGGAAAAATGTAGACATCTGAATCGTCAGAATTTTGAAAATTCCTTCTTACCGTTTTTCCCATAAAAAATGTGAGGCAGAAGAGCCCAAACATGTGCCTGATCTCGCCAGACCGCAGTTTAATTTTTTGCGCACAATAAAGTCCGTCTGATATGGTAACCTCACAGGGGCGACGATGGATCTCCTGAATAAACTAATACACGACTGTTGCTTGCTTTTGAAGCAAGCAACAGCCGACGCAAGTTTTCGAACACAGTCTGGTAAAGTTAACGCGGTAATGCTAGCGAAAACTGGACGCGGCGGTGCTTGTGGCGAACCTGAGAGCGGGAGGCGATGCCTGCTGTATCCTTGGCGGTTCCGTCGAGTCTTGGGGCAAGCTCGGGACTGAGATTAAAATTAATTTTCGTCGAACGGAGCGGAGAGAAGCGAGGTTCGCCTACACCTCCTAGAAAACAAGGCCTGCGCATGACGTCATCGCTAGTGGATCTCCGACTCGCCTCAAGCGGGAAACAAGCCGAAGATCGACGAGTGTATAGCTGCAAAGAGGCAGACGCGTCTGCCTTGGCATCGCCGCGTGCTATCATCGCGTTCGCTGTGAGACGTTGCACGACGCATTGGCGGCGATGCTGGCGCACACTAGGCGTCACTTCTTGGATCCACTAGTGATGATGTTGGGGGGGGAGGGGGTGCATACCTAGCTTTATATTTTTAGTACACGTGGCCTGTTTGAAAGACTAGAACGAAGCCCCAACATAGCGCAGCTGCGTTGGCATTATACTCCGTTCACCCTAAAGCTGGAACTAGAAGCTCGGCCTTCGTGCGACCTTTCTTCTCTTGCTAACAAAAGTTAGAACGCGCAGGCACGAGCAACCAAAGATCTGCGGAAGCCAGCGAGCTCGCGCTGAAGGCGGTGCTTCCACCAATTATAGCAGATGGCATTTAGAAAATTGCGTCGGCTGTTGCTAGCTTCAGACTGCGTACGCGTCTGCGTCTATTCAGGAGTTGCTTCGTTTTTATAAAGAATGTGTGGAGGTAAACGAAAACTTATAGTCGCCGAACTTCTGGGGGTGAATGTTGCTTCCGGTTGGGTTTTCTTTTTGCTTCTTTGTGAAGACCCTCGGTGACTAGCGCATACTTTAAAAATTTTACTGCCGAGGACCAACGGCGGTACCTTCCGAAATTTACTGATGCGGGGGTGACATCCCTTTCTGATCCCTTAGGTTAAAAAAGAGCACTTGTTTACTGAAAGAAATGACAAATTTGCAGTAGGTATTGTGGGCGCATGTTCAGAACTACCTATTCGACTTGCCTGGTCCATATACCTGAAAACGACGTATACGTCGCATTCAGGTTATATGAACCAGGCAAGTAGTATATAGCGTTTAGGGATTTTTGGGTTTTATAAAACCTACAAATCCCTAAACGCTATATACTGCTGCGGGAACGGCAAGGCGTCGGCAATGGGCACCTACCTCCCTAGGCGCCGAAGATACGCGGCGATCTTCCCCGCAGGGATCGCCGAGCCGGGTTTTCGTTTTAGGAGACAAGCTTCGGAAAGATTTAATGCGAAAGCATCTACTGTCCCATAGAGCGAACCGGTGTTATCAGCTTTTGGAGCCGCGCCAAACGGCACGTAAATTCAGCTGTCCCATGGAGCGAAGCCTGTAGTGTGTAGTAGCCACACCATTGGCTGGCAAGCGGCATAGTTCCACGGAACGCCACCCCACAGAGAAGCGCTCTCGATGGCGCAGCTGCCCGGCCACCGGTAAGAATTAGCGGCCGGCCGCAGAGCCAGCAGAGCCCGCCCGGGCACACTCCGGAGAGGCCGCACGGCCGTGCTCAGCGCGGAGTGTAGCTTGTAGGAATACGCTACGTATACGTATGTTTTCGTCTTCCGACACGTTAGCAGTCTTGAGGGTCTTTGCAGTTTATATTATTACGCGTCCTTTAGCGTGAGGCACTTCTCTGTAATGCACATTTTTTATTGTTTTGACCTGCTTGCTTTGATAGTAAGTATTTCCTCCCCAGAGCACCGTGCACATTGCACTTGTAAGTGCCGTAGTGGCCCACCGTTGTTGGAAAATGGTCAGTCAAGGAGCCGCGGCGCTGGCGCCGCATTCTCACGTTTGTCGCGTTGTGCCTTCTGTCGACAGCACATCGAAGTAGGCTAGCACAGTCATGGCCACGGAGATTTTTCGCGCGCTCTGCTCCAGCCTGTTCAAACGCTCGGCTGCCCAGCGAAAAAAGCGAGCCGGGTCAGTTCTCTAGATCTCATTCGGCGCTTAGAACGAAACCGGAAACGGGAACAGAATCACCTCAAAGCATGCTGTCAAGTGTGAGCACTGGGCGTGACGCTTGCATCTTCATTGTTCTCATAATTAGGATAGACAAAATGTACGTCGATCTCTGTTGATTCGTAATTTGTATTTGCTGCTCCGGTCTTTGCGTTGTTTCACTGGATGATATACCTCAGAGTGCAAAATCGGAAGAAGAGAAAGCGAGCTGGGCGTAAGACCTGTTTTTCCCCGAGTAGATCGTGGTTTTTTTTCCATCGTCAGAGTGCCAGCCGGACCAGTGGCACACACCATGTCTTCGATCGACAGGGTGGTCGCGCTGCTGTGTTACAAGCTCGACCGTAAGCTGGGATTGCAAAACCATGTCATCATCGTTGAACGCGACGCCGCGGGCCTTCAGGGTATGGGCGACTTGCTTTTCTGCGGCGATGCTGCTCTCCTGAGCCGAAATGAATCATTATCACTATTTAGTGCGAATCTATATATTGACACGCCTTCCTAACTTTGATGGACTCTCCTCACTCTTTATAACTGAAATAATTAGACGCCCAGTTTTAACCCAACATTGTGGGCATTTTTTTTTCTACACATTTCGCGCTTCGAAAAGATGAACCTTCAAAATTTGATCAACTTCTTTCTTTCCAAAGCTAAATCCACAAAAGATTTGGCAACGGCCCATATCTTTTCATCTTCGAAAGCCGGTAAAAATGTCTTCTTTTCAAGCGCACTGATTAATATGACGAGTTCATATATGTCAAAGCAATTGTATTGCATATATGAACGCATAGAAAGCTTTTGATATAAAAAGTACAAACAAAAAATAAATATGTATTATTTTTCAAATGACGTTGAATTTTGTATTTTTAGCATTTCTTCTTCAGTTTCGAACTGTTTCTACCGCATACACTCCACCTAAATTAACAATAATATAATTTTTATTTGGCTTGGATACAAGCTTTTGTTTGATAGGTTTCTTATGCCCTAAACAATTGCTCATCGAAAGCTAGCTCGATTCAAACTTAGCCTGTTATTGTTAAAGGTGCAAGATCCAAGAATTTTTTTTATAAAATAAAATAAAAAAACACAACATTTCTAGAGAACTTTAACCCTTTCATACAAGGTCTTAAAGCAGTACAGAAAGTTATAATCGTCGTGAAAAAAATAATCTAAAAGTTTCGAGACTTGTGAAAATCGCAAAAATGGCAAGATGTCTTTTCTGCACTTTCGAAGCCAAAAACTCAAGAACAAACAATTTTCCGTAGTTGTAATTTTCATTTTTGTTCGAGTCACAAATTTTCCTCTAACATATATATATATAAATTTTTCAAAAACCTATCTTTTATTTCTTTTGCGCGCGATTTAAGATGAAATTACCCATCTACATGTTTATAACAAACCAAGTTCATTTGTACGAAAATGCACTTGAAATCGAAACTAGGAGGGTAGTAATAGATTTCAACTAGCACGCTGGAATTATCATTACACGTTATTTCCACCCGTAAAAACAAATAACGGCAAACTTCGAGGTCAAATTGGTGGACAGTCGGCAGATGCTTTTAAACAGGAATTAAAGTGCACCATTTCGAAACCTCACAGATATGCCTTCGTATGGCCTCTCCTTTTGAAATATAGATTTCTTTATGTCTTCTTCCTTTCTTTCTTTCTTTTTTTTGTGTGTGTGGGGGGGGGGGGGGAGGGGCTGAGTTGTCAGACAATGAAGATCCATAACTTTTTTTTAGGCTGTACATTTTTGAGCGTATACTCAGAAAAAAACAAATGGCAAATATATTTCGGGTCGTTTCTTATTTTTCAAAAGTTTATGCATTTTGGCGATTAGTTTTGAACGGACACTATAAGCGGTGGTTATCGGCTAAAAACTTTGGTTATAAAAACAGACAAAAACAAGTCGAAAAATTAGGATTTAAAATTTAATTTCCAATTCGTATACACCCTCACGACGCTCCAGGTTTACCATAAGGCGACAATGGTTGCAAACGACCGATGGAGACTTCGAACCAGATAAGAGTTCGATTTTGTTCCGACGAAATCATTCAAAAATTTTCGTTTCCTTTTTTCTGTGCTACTATTCTGCTCCCTGTGATCATAAATATTTAAGTGCTACCAAGCGAGATCCTTCTGCAACAGGAAGACAATTTGCTCTGCCATCTTTTACAAGACTTAGGCGATAATTACCGCCAGTGTATTTTCAAAAACTCATTCAGCTTTGGCGTGAATAGAACAAAAATATGACAATCTGTTGTGATAACCTGAGAGAAACACCTCTCATGTCGTTGTCCTACAACGTCAATTATTCAAAATATTTGCGACTGGCAGGGTGTTTTATCGTGGGTAAGATAACTCACCCAAGGAACGTCTAAGGAAAAAGTTCGATAAAAATAGTCCTTAAATGGAACAAACAATTCCAGAAATTGCTGTTTTTTATATTTTCTTTATGACACCGGTGGACGCTTATTGATATTTTTCTATTAAAATGAGAAAGCCTAGAGCCTTGTTGTTTTACAGCAAAATAAAGTGTAATACGTACATCATGCCGCTTCACCGAAAAAAATACAATATTTCTTTTCTCCTGAATACGACATTTCTCATATCTGGTATGTCGGCCAGAGTTATGTTCGAAATATTAAAATAGTAGGTATAGTTGTAACATCTGGTGTTCATCTCCTTCGATTTTTTTTTAACGAGGCTTTTGAGGGGGGCTTCTTGGTTGATGTAAATCCTACTTGAGAAACGTTGATACCTGTCTGAGGTTCTTTAGGAAACATTTTTAGAATCAATATCTTCAGAAATCGCGCCAGGAAAGCCTGAGCTAGATAAAAATATAAACTGAACTATACTATGTAAAACGTTTTGTAAAACTTTACTGAATACTTACCTTTGTCGTCAAAACCATGAGAAATTTCATGTCCTATCACCGTCCCAATAGCTCCCATGTTGAGTGATCTGAAGAATAGAAAACATTAAATGCAAATCTTGAAGCACGCGTAAGCTTTGTTTTCAAAAGTCGAATCCATGAAGAGCTATAAGATGTGACTTGTGAAGTAAAAATTTTAGTTTCTTTAAACGATATTGCTTTAAGAACTTCCCAAAAGAGCCACCAAAGTAGGGTGTGTATGCTGATGCTGTAACAAAGCGTGCGGAGAAGACTTTTCACACGGTTGCTTTCGGAAACGCTGCCTCCGTTGCCACAAAGAGGCATTTGAGAAGGTACTGCTTCATATAATTTTGGTTTTGCCAAGTTAACGCTATTGTCACGGGTATAGAATACACGGTACGCTGCAAAGGATTCAGGTATATTTATTTAGGTTGTGACGTCGTAAGGTCGCCGTCATATTGTTAATCTGTCTTGAAAAATGATCTACAAAACAAATTTGCTTTTTATGAAGGGACTATGCGGGACACGTTATTTATATGAATTGTTCTTAAAATAATTTCTTTTGCTTCTGCGCGTGTAGAAGACTGTGTTTGAAATAACTCTTCCGAATACTTTAACAAAGCTGTGTCATATATTAAACAAATGTAGTCTTGTTCACAGTTCCCTTGAACCAGTCAATACATGTTTTGTTACGTTCCAAACGGTCTACTTAATACTAATTAATTAACTATATTTGTATATATTTCATTTGTGTGCCACCCTTTCAAAACAAATCTTGTAGGGCGTGTTATTTCCAGAAAGGTACGCTGTGTATCTAATATTTGCTACCTTTAAAGGAAGATAACAACAAATCTCGCGCAAGTTATAAAAGCGTCTCACGTGACTACCCACTAGAGAACTGCGAGGCTTGTGCCCTTAATCACAGGCATTTATTTTTATTTCTTGCGCGCTTTCTTTGAAGTTGAATATATAGGTATACGAGGCTTTAACTTGATGGAAACAATAAAATGAGATGACTCTCAACACGCTTTAAGGCTTTTGTATTGAAATGTTTGTGGGAAAATTAATATTTATAAAGTTAGCTTATTAATCTGTTTAAATTAGCCAGTTTGGCCCAATGAAAGAAAATATGTTTGGCTTCTTCATGACGTCGAAAAACTGATAGCACACTACAAGTTGTAAAAAAAATACATAACATGGTTTAGGAAGCCGCCGAATAGGAAAGGCGTAAAATTATGGAAGCCGTGGGGGAGCATTTATAACGAGTAGGTCATAGTTTACATAACGGGACAAAATTATTCTTCATACAATGTGTGTGTTGCTGCTTCTTAATTCAAAGCAAATTTGTTGGATTCAGCATTTCTCAGGATCAGCAAGGATTGAGAAAACTGAAATGAAAACTTCTTCCTCATCCACCATAATCGCTCGACTTGGATTCGTCGTGCTTCTCCCTGTTTCCGAGACTCATAACGTTCCTGGTTGAAAAGAAATTCCGGACCAGTGAAGAGCTTATCGAGGTTGTCAGTGGTTAATTTTGGGCCCTCCAAGAAAGTGACATATGAGAGAGACTAGAGGAGCTCGAGAAACATTGAACCAAGGGTGTTGAGTTTCGAGAACAAAATATGATGGGAAATGAAATATAAACTAAATCAGATTAATTTTGTTTACATATTAATGACGTAAACTTTACAATATTGCTTATATCTGTGTATTTTTGGTTACTCAAGATTTTTGTTATTGTGTGCGGTTTTCAGCGTATTAGTTGCTCATTCATCTGTACCGCGTTTGTCCTACACACGGCAACCTGAATATTTGTTTGATCAATCCCGAATAGTTGGCATTTCGTTTATAAATTACATTTACCGCGATGCAGGTGCAGTGATTAAGACGTTTTCGTATCATAGAAAATCATTTTGAGAACACACTCAATTGAATTCGTAAAGCCACTTACGAAGGCACACCGTCTTGAAACCATGGCGGCTGAAGTATTCCAGCAGGGAAGGCTGAAATACAGAGGGTATGCTTGACCTCATAACTGAAGAACAACCACCAATGATGCACCAACTACTTTTCATTAAAATCGGCACGAAAACTAATGCAAGAGCATTATCGAAAAGGATGAATGCAAATCTGTTCTGTAGTGAATTGAGGAGATAGTGAATAAAGATCTATAGAAAGTAGACGGAATCACTACATGATTAACGAGCTGTCTAGAACTCACTGTTAGGAATAGACTTGATAGGTTTAATTCTTTCTGTATAGACTAGATGGAACACATGTGCTATTGTCACGAATGACAAATGATGAGGCGTAGAATAACTAAAGGAACTAAACGTTTAATGAGGGCGAACTAGTACCCAAAAATAAAAAAATAAAACAGAAGATAACAGCAGAGCGTCGCGGGCGTCGAAATCGGCGAAAGAGCAGAGTCGAACGCTGGGGCGAAACTGGCGTGGCTCGCCAGGCGAAGGCCCTTATGTACGCGCGTAGGCTTCTGGAATAATCGGCGTAGAAGGTTCGACGCGTAGAACTTTCTGACCTCGAACAAGCAACATGGTTCTCGAATTTACCAGCACATTATATAGATGTCAACAAAAAGGCGTTCCCGCGGCCAGGAATCAAACCCTGGCTTTTCGCATGGGAGGCAGGCGCAAGCTGCGCGCGCGGCATTACTCCCCTTTAAAAAGTGCATCGCCGCGATGCAGCACAAAACAAACCAAACAAACAGAACGGTAAGCTTAAGAGTCATTTGGAACACATGAAGTCCACAGTCCTATCGAGCGTAGTACAGCTTCATGCGCACGACGTGGACGACTTCTGGTCGTGGAGGGCGGCGTGATGAAGTCCGTGTTCCGTCGGGCATCACCTCGTAGTTCAGATCCCCGAGTCGACGAAGCACTCTCTAGGGTCCGAAGTAGCGCTTCAAGAGTTTTTCGCTGAGACCACGGCGGCGGATTGGTGTCCGCACCCACACCCTGTCTCCGGGCTGGAAGTGGACGTCCCGACGACGAAGGTTGTAGCGGCCAGTGTCGACTCGTTGTTGGGCTTGAATACGGTATCTGGCAAGCTGGTGGACTTTTTCTGCCCGTTGGGCAACCACCTGGGCGTAGTCGCTTCCGTCGACAGCCGGTTCGTGGGGTAACATCGCGTCCAGCATTGTCGATACTTTGCGACCATGAACCAGCTGGAAGGGTGTCACTCCGGTGGTCTGTTGCACGGCCGTGTTCTAAGCAAATGTGACGTACGGCAACACATCGTCCCATGTCTTGTGCTCCACCTCGACGTACATGGAGATCATGTCGGCGATGGTCTTGTTGAGTCTCTCTGTCAGCCCGTTGGTCTGCGGGTGGTACGCCGTTGTGCGCCGATGGCTGGTGTGGCTGAGACGAAGGATTTCTCGCGTCAGCTGGTCCATGAACGATGATCCACGGTCTGAGATCAGAACTTCGGGAGCGCCGTGCCGGAGGACGATGGACTCGATAAAAAATTTGGCGACTTCCACAGCAGTCCCGGCAGGAAGGGCTTTCGTTTCGGCGTACCGTGTGATATAATCTGTGGCGACGATAATCCATCCGTTTCCTTGCGTCGATGGTGGGAAAGGACCAAGTAGATCCATTCCGATCTGCTGGAACGGTGCGGTCGGGGTAGCAATCGGCTGCAGGAGACCTGCCGGCTTCATCCGCGGTTTCTTGCGTCGCTGGCACTCGTGGCGCGACCGTGTGTAGAAGTGAACGGTCTTCGGCAGCTTGGGCCAGTAATACCTTTCACGAATTCGGGCCAGTGTACGGCTGTAACCAAGGTGTCCGGACGTCGGATCATCATGGCAGGCTTGAAAGACCTCCTCTCGAAGGTCAGCCGGGATTACCAGCATCCATGGCGAGTTGCTGTCCCCAAAGTTCTCTTTGTAGAGTACACCTTGTCGAATGGCGAAGGTCGGCAGGGTTCGTGAGAAAACACGGGGCACGGTACTCCCGCGCCCTTCCAGGTGCTGAATTAAAGCGCGCAGCTCAGGATCGTTTTGTTGACGTCGTGCCAGGTCGTCGGTGGTCAGTGCTCCTAGGAAGCGCTCGTCGTCATTGTCGTCGCTGGTGCCGGAAGGTGTTTCGACAGGAGCCCTGGACAAGCAGTCAGCGTCGCTGTGCTTGTGGCCTGACTTGTAGACTACAGTCATGTTGAACTCCTGTAGTCGGAGACTCCATCGGGCGAGGCGTCCTGAAGGGTCCTTGAGGTTCGCAAGCCAGCAGAGCGAGTGGTGGTCTGTGACTACGCGGAACGGGCTCCCGTACAAGTACGGGCGGAATTTCGTGATTGCCCAGACGACCGCAAGACACTCCTTTTCAGTCGTGGAGTAATTTCTTTCCGATTTGGAGAGCGTCCGACTTGCGTAGGCGATGACTCGCTCGGTGCCTTCTTGGACTTGAACCAGTACCGCTCCAAGTCCTGCATTACTAGCGTCCGTGTGAATCTCAATTTCCGCATCCTGATCAAAGTGTCCTAGGACAGGAGGAGTCTCGAGTCTTTGCTTCAGCTCGTCGAATGCCTGCTGCTGCTCCTCGGCCCATTCGAACTTCTCAGCGTCCTTCGTGAGGTTTGTAAGCCGTGCGGAAATCCTTGCGAAATCCCGAACGAAGCGTCGATAGTAGGCACAAAGTCCGAGGAATCTTCGCACGGCCTTCTTGTCTTTCGGCGCTGGGAATGCCGCGACGGCGCGAGTCTTCTCGGGGTCTGGGCGGACGCCTTCGTTACTAACCACGTGGCCTATGAACTTCAGTTCGTCATAGGCGAACCGGCACTTTGACGCCTTGAGGGTGAGACCGGCGGTCTGTATGGCTTGGAGAACAGCTCGGAGTCGTCGCAAGTGCTCGTCGAAGTCAGTTAAAAACACTACGACGTCGTCAAGGTAGACGAGACAGCTCTGCCACTTCAGCCCTGCCAGTACGGTGTCCATAACACGCTGGAACGTTGCTGGCGCCGTGCATAGTCCGAAGGGCATCACTTTGAACTCGTACAGTCCATCCGGCGTGACGAAGGCTGTCTTCTCTCTGTCCCGTTCGTCGACTTCGATCTGCCAGTAGCCGCTCTTCAGGTCCATCGATGAGAAATATTGAGAGTGGCGCAGCCGGTCCAGAGTGTCGTCGATGCGGGGGAGCGGGTAGACGTCTTTCTTCGTCACCGCGTTCAGCCGTCGGTAGTCCACGCAGAACCTCAGCGTTCCGTCCTTCTTCTTAACCAGCACTACTGGAGACGCCCACGGACTGCTTGAAGGTTGGATTATGTCGTCTCTCAGCATCTCTTGAACTTGCTCCTGGATCACCTCCCTTTCTTTAACGGAGACTCTGTACGGCGATCGATGCACAGGGCGCGCGTCGTCCTCGGTAACGATGCGGTGTTTCGCAACGGCGGTTTGGCTTACCTTCGACGACGCCGCAAAGCAGTCGCGGTATTCGGCGATGAGGTTAAGCAGCTGCCGTCGTTTCGGGCCCGGAAGCTGAGGGTCAATGTCGAGCTGCGCTGGCGACGTACAGTCTTGCTGAGGTGGCGAAGTTTCGTCAGTAATCGCGGCGATTTCGGCGGCGTTGCGGAGTTCCTCGACGTGGCCCACGGTTGCACCTTTCGTGACGTGTTGCGTTTCATTTCGGAAGTTTGTAACGAGGACCACAGTCCGCCCATCCTGAAGTTCGGCCACCCCTCATGCGACGCCTATTCCTCTTCCCAGGAGCAATTAAAAGTTGCCTTCCAGGACAACTTCGCCGCAGGTAGCTGTATCGGCCACGACGGGTACGACAACACTTGATCGCGGCGGCAGGTTCACGTAGGCGGCGGCGACTCGGACGGCGGCTGACGCTTTTGGGGTTTCTCTGAAGGCGTAACAGGCTTCCGCAGCGCCAATCTGTTCTCACCCAGGTCGATGACATGACGGCGCCGTATTCGCACAGAAAGTCCAAGCCGAGAATGACATCTCTGGAACAGTCTTGTAGAACGACGAATTTCACAGGGCACGTTTCGCCGTGAATTTCGACGTGAGCAGTGCAACTTCCGACAGGCGTGATAAGGTGTCCTCCGGCGGTTCGAATTTGTGGTCCTCCCCAAGGCGTCGTAACGTTTCGCAGGCGGCGAGAGAGCCTCCCACTCATGACCGAGTAGTCTGCTCCGGTGTCTACGAGTGCCGATGCGTCGTAGCCGTCGATAACAACATTTAGATTGTTGGACACCGATGCAGGGGCGTCGGTGCGATGCGGGGCGTCGGGAGAGTGGGAGCGCTCCGGCGTTGTTGGAGGCTCTTTGCTTCGGTCGTTTTCGGCAACGTCACCTCCGGGCGTTGCCGCACTTAGTTTTCCCGGTGACGAAGGGGAGACAGGCTCTCTCGGTGGGGTCGTGGCACTGGGGACGCGGAACGTCGTGGCGATGAGGAGAGGGCTTCACGGCGGAGTGACGGCACTGGTGAGGGTGAGCGTCGGAGGTACTCCTCGATATCGCGAGGGCGTTCGCCGTACCTCGGGCGTGGGTCGTTCGGGTGGAAACCACGCAGCCCAAATCGACGGTAGGGACAGCTGCGGTAGATGTGGTCGGCTTCCCCGCAGTGGTAGCAGAGCGGTCGTCGGTCGGCCGTTCGCCACACGTCGGTCTTCCACGGCGAGGGTAGCTCCGGGCGGACGTCCTGGACTTGTCCTTCCTGGCGTCGAGGATACTGTGGCATCGGAGGGTCTCGTCGGGGTGGCGCCATGGCCTGGCGGTTAGCTTGCGGCGGTCGTCGGGCCATGGCGGCGTAGCTCAAACTCGGTTCCTCTGGCGTCATCGCGTTGATCGGAACCTCAGGTTGGAAGGCTCAGTGAACTTCCTCTCGGACGACCTCGGCGAGCGACAGTGAGGACGGGCGATCCGCAGCGGGAAGCATCTTGCGGAGTTCTTCCCTGACGACTTCACAAACGATCTCCCGAAGGCTGTCGGATCCGCTGGTATTCAGGTCCAGAAGGGAAGCAGCGACAGTGTGTAGTAGCAGGCGCGCCGGCGATTCGGTGGTAGTGGCTTGCTCGGACCGTCAGTGCGTGCTCGATGTTGGTGGCTTCACTCACAAAACCATCGACGGTCGTCGGGGGTTGCGGACCAGGCCTCCGAAAATTTCTGCCTTGACGCCACGCATTAGGACTCGAAGTTTCTTTTCCTCGGCGGCCTCCGGATCGGCTTGGGCAGTTAGCCGCAGGACATCCTCAACAAAGCTGGTCACGCTTTCGTTGGGGCCCTGCACCCTTGTTTGAAGTAGGTCCTCTGCTCGCTGGCGACGGTGGTGGTTAAGGAACGTCCGCTTCAGTTCGGTGACGCAGGACCCCCATGTAGTGAAGGAGGCTTCGTGGTTTTCAAACCAGTGCCTCGAGGTGCCCTCCAACGAGAAGTACAGGTTCTAGAGGCGCTGCTCAGCCGTCCATCCGTTGTGGCGAGCTACACGTTCGTAATGCTGCAGCCAGTCTTCGATATCCTCGTGGGCTTCGCCGTGAAAGGTCGTCGGAGTGCGGGGAGTGACGGGCAGGATGACGACGGGTGCGGTGGTCATGGTCGGTATTTTCTTCCTCCGGTTCTCCGGCAAGAGACCCAATTCGGGGGACTGACCTCTGGTCCGGCGGCTTCTTCGGTCTTCGGCGTCTTCGGCGAAGGGTAGCCTTCCGGGGCTGAGCACCTCAGTCGGGCGGCGTGTCTTCGTAGGGGTACGCTTTACGGGCATACGATGGTACCCCGCACCTCCACCAAAATGTCACGAATGACAAATGATGAGGCGGAGAATAACTAAAAAAACTAAACGTTTAATGAGGGCGAACTTGTGCCCAAAAATAAAAATGAAACAGAAGATAACAGCAGAGCGTCACGGGCGTCGAAATCGGCGAAAGAGCAGGAGTCGAACGCTGGGGCGAAACTGGCGTGGCTCGCCACGCGAAGCCTCTTATGTACGCGCGTAGGCTTCTGGAATAATCGGCGTAGAAGGTTCGACGCGTACAACTTTCTGACCTCGAACAAGCAACATGGTTCTCGAATTTACTAGATTATTACATAGATGTTAACAAAAAGGCGTCCCCGCGGCCAGGAATCCAACCCTGGCTTTTCGCGTGGGAGGCAGGTGCTATGACCGTTAGGCCACTCGCGCGCTGCCTACTTGGCAAGCTGCGCGCGTGGTATCATTAAGAATGTTGTCGGAACGAAGTGTTCTTTGTTCTGGTTTAAATATCGTTCCATAAAAAAGGCCGTTCCGGATCTGCGTTGGAACGAAAAAATAATGATTCGTTACAGTTCATAACTGTTCCTTCCCACGTGCAACAAAGAATCAGAATTAAAATTTATAGTAAGGAAACTTTTATTTTTATTAAAAAGTAGAAAGCTCTAGCAAGTGCGCACTTATTGCAACAATATACGACTGAGCGTGATTTCAAAAGCAGCATCTTATCAAGTGTACTCGGAGAAATGGGAGACCTCCGTTCCGATTAAATAAACATGAGCGCCGAGAGCGCCTGCTCCACGCTGACTTGTGTGGCGGGTACTCTAGGACTAAGTGCGCTCAGGTTTACAGTTCCGGTTAGCGTTCCTTTCGTTGTTCACAAAATGTCAACACATTCGTGGTTCTTCAAGGGCGTGGCTCCTTACCCGCACTTCCAGCAATCGTGCAATGCCCGTTGGGACTACCTCACTTGTCAGATAAGGCGGAGCGCCTCCCTCAGTTTCTTTTATCTTGAGAAACTCTTCGAGAGAATATTCTGGTTCTTCTGGCGGCTATCACCTACCAATGACTGTCATCAAACTCGCTGCGCGGAGCAAATACTAAAATATCTGAATTTATTTTTTTCAACCAGAAAACTCTAGGAAAATTTTTCGGTTTCACTCCAGAACAAAAATAACAAAGAACGTTTTAACTACGTTTTAATTCCGTGGAAACTTTTTTTTTTTCGTTTCGACAATTTGTTTTAGAATATAGAACAAAGAATACGGAAATTCAGAACATACCTAATTTATATCTTATTTTAAAAAGGGTTGCCGCAGAAATAAAATGAACTTTTTTATAAAAAAGTAAACAACTTATAAATCATAGTTCAGCCCAAAAAATCGCATTTCATATTTGCAAACAAACCGGTAGCCTTACTTACTGGGAGTTTACAGGGGACAAACATTTTATAAATTATTTTTGAAGTGGATCTTTTCTTAACTGAAGAGCACTTTTTGTTCAGTCAGCAAAATAAAAAATAACAAACATACTGCATACCTTATAGAGTCAATGTTAGGGGCGTTGATGAATGCATATGGTTTAATGGAACTAAAATCTCCAACGACAAATTACGCTGTTAGATTTCGAGTGGTTACGGAACGCTCTTTTCTTGGTATCTTTATGAACGTGCAAGTACAAAGTGGTTTTGGGCCGCTTCGAATCTACCTGCGGAATTGGTCATTAGGTTTTAAGTGTAGCAAAAATGACCCGTTTTTTGCAAAAGATTTCCGTTGGAAAACCGGTCTCGCGGGGCTTCCCTCACTATCTCTACCCAGTCACAAGTGATTATATAAAGCAGTGGGCTTAGGAATGTACCAGCTATGCAGTCGGATAACCCATTTCGCTTCTTCATGCAGCTCGTGGCGGTTCTTTGCGCTGGATTCACCGCGTCATTCTCGGGGTGTGCGGAGGATGGTATGCGAGCACCGGCGAGCCCTGTGACGCCACTGCCCGTGATCGACTACGTTTGGCCAACCAGAGGTCTTTTCGCGGCTTCGTAGATTCCGCTATTTCCCCATCATCTGCACAACAGGCCATCGGCATCGACGTCTGCATCATCTCTACCTCAAGATAAAAGCAGCTGGCGACCCCCTTCATCCTTCAGTGGGCTTAGGAATGCACCAGCTATGCAGTCGGATAACCCATTTCGCTTCTTCATGCAGGTTGGTGCATTTCCATTATTGTACTGTAAAAAGACAAACAACCTCTGTCTTCTGGTACTTCCTGGCCCACAAGTGCTTTTGGCGTCTTCTTATGAATGTGTACTTCTTCTTAAATTGCTTCTTGTCGGTGACATCGAGATGAATCCTGGTCCCCCGAAGGTTGACGCGAAGGAAAAACTACTTAACGACATGTTTTCACTACTTCAGGACCTTAACGCCCGTTCAGTCAGACTTGAAGAGGGGCAATCCCGGCTTCCTAATACCGTGAGCGCTATTAAGACAAATCAACGTTCCATTGAAAATAAGGTAACAGATATCCACAACAGACTGTCCGCAGTCGAGCAAGCGACTTCCGGCATTGACAGCGTTCAACATGAACTGAAAGCCATGAGGGAAGCAGTCGACTCCCTTGCCGAAGAAAACACCAGTCTACGCGCACGTTTATCAGAGTCAGAAGACCAATCTCGCAGATATAACTTAATATTTTATGCAATCCCCGATTGCCATTCGGAAACGTGGGCATTGTCGGAAAGTAAAGTATGTGAAATAATTAAAGACAAACTTCAGATAGACATCTCCTCTGATTGTATCGTTCGCGCGCACAGACTGGGTCGTGTTTTTAACGCCAGCTCGTGTGGTCCAGTCGTTGTCCGATTTTCTTCTTTTAAGACCAAAGAAAAAGTTCTCCTTTCTAAACCCCAACTTCGCGGTACTAACATTTCCATAGCGGAGGACTTTTCTGTTGAAACACGCAATGCTAGGAGAAAACTCATTGAATTTGCAAAGGAGATGAACGTGCCTTTTAAACTGCGGTATAATAAACTACATATTAACAATAAATGCTATATCTACTGCCCAAACAGCAATAACGTCTATGAAACACGGCCCAGTTACACGCAGCGCGTTGTGACTGATGATGTAGATAACGCTGCTGCCCCTAGTATTCCTACTGACTCAGCTTCGTGAAGAATACAAAAAACTACACGTAGTAACCCGTCTCGCTTTTTCTAATGATATTCAGGTATTGTTTACTAATATAAGAAGTGTCATTCGAAACCGCGACGATCTCACCTCTCTTATCGATTCATCATCAAGTGATAGTGTAGTGCTGACTGAAACTTGGTTATCGAGTACAGTCCGCGACAGTGAAATTTTGAAGAGTGATAAGCGTTTCAATTTTTATCGTTGCGACAGAACGTTTAGGAGAGGAGGCGGGGTTTTAATAGCAGTGAATGAATCTTTTGAATCTTTTTACGTAAATGTTGCTACCTCACTCGAATTTCTTTGTGTACGATTACAGTGTACTTATAAGAGTGTTCTTTAGTGCGCCTGCTATCGACCCCCTAATGCCGATAAAGGTTTCTTTCTTGATATACATGATGTTGTGAATGCTATTTGCTCTAGATTTCCTTTGACACCACTGTTTTTACTAGGCGATTTTAACCTTCCGGAGATTGATTGGTCCGGTGAGTTTCCTTCTGCTGTAAGCTGTTCGTCGCAGAATTTAGACTTCCTTAACCTTTGCTCTGATTTTAGCCTGTCCTCAGGTTGTGCTAGAGCCTACCCGAATTACTGATTCAACTGCTAGTGTATTAGATCTCATTCTTACTACTGATCCTGATCTTATCTCTCCTGTTACTTATTTACCATGCATTAGTGATCACTCAACACTGCATTTCAACTTACGCACAACGGTGCGTGTTTCTTCTAAAACGGTCAGACATTATAACGATTACAACAAAGCTAATTTCGACTTAATCAACAACAAACTAGCTGAGTACCTCGATATGTTTTTAGACAACTTCGATCAGCGCTCAGTAGATGAGAATTGGAATATGTTCAAAAACAAAATTAATTCACTCATTGCACTTTTCATTCCAGTTAGAACCATTACCTCCAACCCTACGTCGCCCTGGTATAATGTCACACTTAAACGGTTGTCTAATAAAAAGAAACGTATTTTTCGTTCTGCAAAACATTCCGACCCGTGATGAGCGGTGGGATGCTTATCACTGCGCAGCTGAAGCATATAAGGCAGCAATTACGGAGGCAAAACTAACTTTTTTCAATCACACCTTACGTTCAATGCTGGTTAAAAATGCTAAACAATTCTGGAATGTTGTGTATGGATCAAAAGAGTCAGTCATATCACTTACAGGTTTAGATGGTGGTGTCATACCGAGTAGTCAGTGTGCCAATGTTCTAAATGATACTTTTGTTAATACCTTTTCTTATGATGTTGATTGTTGTCTCCCAATGTTCCCTTCCTACAGCTTTCTGCCTATGGACCCCTTAGTTTTTGGTTTTGACGGCAAAGTTAATCTAATAGAAAATCTAAAGTCATCATCATCTTCTGGTGTCGACAACATTACATCTACGTTTCTGCAAAAGACTAAAGTATATAGCTCTATTTTTCTGTGCAAAATATTTGAACAATCGCTCTACTCCTCTACGCTTCCCGATGACTGGAAAATAGGAAAGGTGGTTCCACTTCACAAATCAGGTGACAAACATTGTCCTCAAACTACCGGCCTATCTCCCTTACTTGCACACCTTGCAAAATTATGGAGCATGTCATTTACTCGCACCTTGTTAACTTTCTAGAACACAATTCTTTTTTCACTCCTCAGCACGGCTTTCGTAAACTTCTTTCGTGCGAAACTCAACTGCTGTCTTTTACTAACGACCTACTTTCTATTCTAGATCGTGGATCCCAGGTAGACTGCGTTTTTCTTGATTTTAGCAAAGCATTTGACAAAGTTTCCCACAAGCTTCTACTCCTCAAACTTAGTAAACTTAACATTGACCCAACCGTTTTATCCTGGATTAAAGACTTTCTAACAAATCGATCTCAATTTGTCTTCACTAATCAAGCTAATTCTCACCTCAGTTGCGTCACCTCAGGTGTCCCACAGGGGTCCGTCTTAGGTCCTCTATTATTTCTAATCTACATAAATGACTTACCTCAGAACCTGTCTTCCTTTGTTCGTCTGTTTGCGGACGACTGTGTCATCTTTCACGAAATCACTAATAACTCGGATGTTCAACTTCTTCAGACTGACATAGACACTGTTTTGGACTGGTGCAACGCATGGTGTATGTCTCTTAACATTAACAAATGCAAAGCGATGCGTGTATCTCGACGTAACTCATCACCACTTTCATACACCCTTGGTACCTCCCCCTTGGAAATCGTAACTTCCTACAAATATCTTGGAGTTCATATTACAGATAACATGTCATGGAACATTCACTTTGATCATATCACTGCTAACGCTAACTCCATGCTCGGTTTCTTAAAACGGAATTTTACTTTAGCACCAGTGTCTCTAAAATTACTTTTATTCAAAACCCTGGTACGCTCAAAATTGGAGTACGCTGCAGCAATCTGGGATCCCGGTCACACCACGCTCGTATCTAACATTGAAGCCATTCAGAACCGTAGCGCGCGGTTTATCTTTTGTAATTATCATCGTTCAGCCAGTGTGTCATTCATGAAATCTAACTTATATTTGCCCCTTCTTTCTCTGCGCCGTAAAGTATCTCGTCTATCGCTTTTTCATAAAATTTACTTTTCTATCCCTACTCTGAAAGATAAACTTATTCTCCCTCCCCGCACATCTCCTTTCGCCTTGATCATCAGTATAAAGTTGGAATTCCTCAGTGTCGCACCTCCACCTACCTCGACTCTTTTATCCCCAGGTCGTCATCGGAGTGGAACCACCTTCCCGCATATTTTTTATCTATATCATCATTCGATTCTTTTAGAACCGCATTAAACAGCCATTTTTGATCAGCAGGCACCTTGACTGCTTTTTCGATTGTATACATTTTTGTATTTATTCTCATTTTTGTATTATGGTTTGTTACTTGCCCCTCCCCTCTGTAATGCCCTCGGGCCTTGAGGGTACTGAAATAAATAAATAAATAAATTGATAAATTGGATAAACAATGAGTTCAGAACCCTTTTATTACTACAAATATTTTAATATTAAGCTCAATAGAATGAATTAACTGTAACTTTTATGACCACTACAACATCGAAAACGCGTTGGCCTTTGAAACGTTTGCTGCTAGTCCAGTGAAGTGCATCAGCCCAAGGAACACCCAGAAACTCCGAAGGTAAATCACCTAAAAACCAATAAGTCGCTTTGCCATAGAAAGCATAGGTTCCAGTCAAGCTTGCCTACGACTCCTCAGCTAGATAAAAGACCACTCTTGATATTGCACCTGGACTAAATAAAAAAAAAAGTCGATGTCATCACCGTAAACGTTTCTTAAGCTTTTGATAGGATGCCGATGTTGAGCAGCACAAGGATACGCTTTCGATCTAAGATTTTAGATAAGTAAACATAAAGAACTTCCTATTTTTTACTAAGTTGACTGTTATACCCGACAGCATTTATCGCTTCCCCTCAAAAGATATTTTTTAAAGAAAATTGCAAAAATAATGTTTCTAATGAATTGGGCAACATACCTTGAAGTACAATACAAAATTCTTGCGTTTGATTTTGTGAATACGAAAAAGACTCTACTATTTAGGGTAGCTTTCAAAATTGATACAATATAAAGTCTAGAAATTAGTACAGTTAAATTACCTCCAAGAGCAATTCAGCACTTATGAAGGAATAAAAAAATCCTTAAGAGAACACATATCGCTACTACAGTGCCAATTGTGCACGTAGCAGGGTAACCGTTTCCACAATTTATATGCTAACAAACATAATTAAAAGTGGGAGTAACTTATGTGCAGTTCTAAATTGTTGAATGTTCGTGAACATATTCATCACTGTGGTAAACGCTGAGAACGTATTACAACTACATAAAAAAGGGATGCTTACTAATATCGTTATGTACTGGATGGTAAAATGCATTCACCTCTGCAGCACCTTTGATCCACCTGGACAGTTTCAAAAAAGAGTTGTAACTCTTTACCAGTGACATTTATGTGAAACAAATAAACCAATGAAAACAAGCTTTGACAGAACTCACTCATGTTCTTTCTTATACGGTTGTCGTAATTTCAGAAGTTCTTGAATCTTACTGATTTAGCCGCAGGCCGAGCAATACATTCAGAAACGAATAGTTCAAGAAAACAGCAGGTGCCTGTAAGAAAACCACATTTCTATCATTTATATGTTTCGGGTTATTTTCCTTTCATACGTAAACCCTATTTTTAGACTAAACTCGACGAACTATATATAGATATTGTGCGGACCATCTAAGAGTGCGGAATATGCAAGGATTTGTTTAACCTAGATCGTTATTTATGAGGATACGTGACTGATTTTGTGAATAGAAAAATAGTTTACTTATGATTAATGTATAATGCAACAACCTTCGTAAGCTTATAAATGAGACAATCGACAAAATGTACTGTGTATGATATTTTTTTAACGGTTTACTAGGCATCAAGTGCGGACTACGCACCGGGTGTGAACTACGCAGCACGTGCGAACAATCTAGGAAAAACTTTTTTGGTCTTAACCCAGAATTTGCCTCTAGCGGACTATACACAGACAGCGGACTATAGTCCTAAATATACGGTACACTTATATGTATAGTGTATCTAAAGATAGTTACGTGGAATTCACTGTGCCCACTAACCAATATATAATTTTTTATTTCAAATTCCATTTCTAGGTAGTCTCAGTGGTCAATGAACGGCTGGCCGAATGTACGGCCAGCCGTATATGCAGGGACCTTTTTTTCTTTTTTTTTCTTCACAAACATATGTATGTTTGAAAAAGGGGTTAGAGTTAGACGAGTGTCGTCTTCGCCATGTATTTGTCAAACTGAACAGAACTTAGATGAGGGGATAATCGTCATGATAAATTGACTACTTAACTAAAATTTGTTCACGCTCAATGTTTGGTGTAATATGTTATGTTTAAAGTGCAGTATTGAGAGCAATAATTATTAGAGGCCAAAACAAATAATTTTTTTTTCAAAGTTACAGTAATTTTGTAGACATTCATTTATCTATATTCACGTTTCTAGCCCAATTAAAAAATTGCGCGCAAAAACAGCGCCGCAAGCCCTGCCCACACTGTAACTTGAAGAGTGACGTAGTCGTTCCAATTATGACATCACGATCTCGCAAGTGTGTTGTTGGTGGGGGAGACGACTGCACAAATGTCGACGTGACGGAAATGACTCCGTAACTCTACTAAGCGTCAATGTAGGCAGGGCATGCAAAGCTGATTTAGCGCTCAAAATTGAAATAGAGCTACAAACGTAAAAATGTAACAATTTATTTCTTAATGAGAACTATTACTATTTCGGATTTTTTGTATTGGCCTTGCCTTTAGTAGTAATTACCGTCAATACTGCCGCTGCAACATGACCCTGAAATCCAATAACTAAAAAGTGAATTACCAGATTTTAGTTTAATTAGCCTATTTACCGTGACGAGTATCCCCTCTTCTAATGTGAGGCGAGCTTGATAAATACATTTTGAAGACTACAATAATTCAGCTCCAATTCACTTTAAAGACAGTTGGAACTTAGATTAAACGTCCTGTATATAAAATACAAGAAAAATAAAACATATTGGTTGTATTGCCATGTTTCTGCAACCTCGGTATATACGAAGACGAGAAAAGCTGATCACACCTCGAACACACAAATAAATGTTACCGACAGTATGAAAGAACAGTAATTTGTAATCGACGTAATATCACTTACGTATTGGTAAAGGCCATTAAGATATGTTTCGTTCAGTATCCAAGAAGAGTAACCAATTTTTGCTACCATTTTCTGAAGCTGAAATGAATGACGTCATTACTAGATGACCACAATATGGAAAAGGGTCAGTACCTTTTTCAATGACTTGTTTCGCGTAGGTTCATCCATCCATGTATTATTATTAAGCATCTCTTCAAAAGTGCTGTTAAGCACATCCACTATTTTCTCCACCTGGTAAAATAAGAAAAAGTAAAAATCTTAAAAATATACCTTATTATTTTATCGCATGAATTTTGACCAGTATATTTTATATCATTACCCTACTTATTGTAATACTCAAAGGTACAGAATACAAGTAATGTATTTTTTTCTCACTTTTAATTTGTATTCTTTCTGACATAGCCGGATAGGGAGGTAGGGACAAAACTAATTTCTTCCTGACGGGGCCCCTGCCCGAGTACAGTTCAACGTGTAGCAACGTGAACATCCCACCGAGATTCTAGAACATTTGCCAACAGTTGACAAAACCAGACATTCTAAATTTGATCAGATTGCAAAGTTGTGGTGACAGTTAAGACGATCGTCGTTGTCGTTGGCGCACTTCCAGGTGATGGACTGCGCTCGAGCACATTCATTCTGCAAGCTGGTTAGCTAGAAGCAGGCCATGTCTACTCGGCCAGTCGTATTGTAAAAAAAAACTGTAAATATTAACCGCCTCACTGGATTGCTACACCGGCGACGAGGGTCAAGACAACAGGGGACTGAACGCGAGCATTCCAGGCCTATACAACGACGATGGTGGAGAATTCTACGCATCGCTTGCATTGTTCCAAGACACGCGACCACGACAAGAAGGAATGAAATCTGTGTCAGGTAAGGTTACATGATTCTCTTCATGTCGCTAAAGTAATCGTAGACGCAGAAAAGAAGACATTATTGATCGCTTCAGTTGGTCCCGAGACATTCAAGCTGCGGTGCTCTCTAGGCCAACCGCAGAACTTGTGCGAGACACCGTCTCAGGAGCTAGTAGAGATATACTCGAAGAACACATCACACCTAAGAAGTCTAAAGAAGTTGAACAAACAAAACTGTTTTCGGCTGGTCACAAACACACACACAAAAAAATCTTCTTTGCAGTGCTTTCTTATTTTGTCAGCACCAGTTCACCTTCCTTGATATTTATGACCTTTCAATTTGCCTTGAACTGCCTTGAATTTGCCTTTTTGACATTTTTACACTGTAATTGTGGAAAAGGGTAATAAAGAAACTTATAGGTGTAAGAGATGTGTTCGTCTAATAAGCGCATATGTATAAATAAAATAATATAAGAGCATCCAAGAACCTTATAAGAACAAATAAGAAAGTATAAGATTATATAAGAAGCTACAAGCAACTTCGTGTCCTTCCTTACAACTTCTTGTATAATATTATATGAGGTTAAAAGTTACTGATTAGATTTTTCACTACGGAAATTTTGATTGTATTCTGTATATTTATTTTTATTTTTACAACATGTATTCGACATATTTTATTCAATGGCCCTGGTACAAACTCGTGTGTAACTTCTCGCTTTAGAGTACAGGACTGTGCCGTGGAAATGTTTATAATTCTTGTTTTAGTGCTTCTATGCTATTGAATATTGATAATTTGGTTGTTTTTAATTTCATTTGGTTCCATTATTAAACATATTTAAAAGTTTAATACAGTGTTTTTGTTGTTTTTTGTTTACATCTGTATGTAGCCCACCGCATACCGAGAGGGGGCTAGGCCTTGTGAGGCACTTGCGCCTTTGCCTTAGGTCCCTCTGAAGAGCGAGAATCCGGATAAACAAATAAAGAATGAAAAATAATACAAATAATAAAAATACCGAATCGGTCAAATACTTTATAACAATGCTTTGAAGAATCATCACCAACGGCACGGCACGCATGCACTTGAAGCCGATGCCCAAAGTTGCACGCTTTTGACAGCATTCATTGTCGGTCTCTTTTACACACGCGTCTGTGCACGCCTGGTACTCGAGAGCCAAGAAAAACCTCACTCTCGACGTCGCATGTCGCTTGACCGGGTCCTACCCCAAATCCGAAGAGGAGTCATTAGGCCTAGACGGACAAGACCGCACTGTGTTGCTCGTCGAGAAGGTCAAGCACCTGTCAATTGTTCCGATGTCCGCAACACCAACCACTAAGAGAACGCCTGCCGCTTCCGAGATGAGTCATGCAGCGCCTGTGGTGAACGAGTCCGCATTTCAAAGGTGTCTCCATAAAGTGACCGTCGGAACACGGCTGGCAAACTCAAGAAAATGGTGACAATGATCAGCAATGTTTTTGTCACTCAAGAACCTGATCGAACGTTTGTCACCTGCAGTATCCAAGGATCACTTGTGAAATTGCAGGTTGACACAGCTTCAAAGCCGGCACTTATTGACACGGATCGTCATAGCACAAGAAAAAAATCCCACTCTGCAGAAATGTGACCATAATTGTTTCTGCTTCAATTGGGAAAAATATCAAGCTTAAGGCACGGTGGTTGCTCAAAATTGCCCTTGGTAAACATCCTGAGGAGCTCGAAGCGTTGTATCAATTTGCTTGGATCGCCTTGAATCGACAAGCTGCACATCGACCTCAACAAAATTATCATGCAATTTGTGGAATCGAAAGATGAAATCTCGCTCCAGAGATTGCTGGAAATGTTTCCGACCTTGTTCACTGGTGACTTGAGTTGTTGAACTAAATTCAAAGTCCATCTTCGTTTCAAGCCTGACGCAAAGCCAAGGTTCTTCAAGCCTCGCATAATACCATTCGCTACGCAAGAAGTTGTAGCAGGAGACTCGGACGAGCAAGTCAAGAATGGCGTTCTTGCACCCGTGAAGTCCTCGCAGTGGGCAACTCCGATTGATTTTGCTCCAAAGTCAGATGGATCAGTTCGGATATGCCCTGAGTTCATTGTTACCAAGTACCCGCAGCACGACATTTCCCAATGATCACTGCCACGCCCAGAAGAACTCTTCGCCGAGCTCAACGGAGGCAACAAGTTTAAGAAACTGGATTTGTCAGAGGGGCACTTTTAGTTAGAGCTCCACGGGGACGCAAGGACAGCTTTTGTGATCAAAACTCACAAAGGCCTATTCCAATTCAACTGGATGCCTTTTGAGTCGGCTCCGCCCCAGCAGTTTTCCAGCACATGATGAACCAGGTGACTGCTGGATGTTGGACTGTAGGGCGCCGCTTGCTACCTCGACGATATCATCACCGCTGGAAGGAACGCTCCTGAGCCTCTCCGGAAACTACAACAGGTTCTCCAGCTTCTCTAGGAGTGTGGTTTCACTCTTAGGGAAACAATTAGCCTTTCTCCAAGAAAAAGTTGAATACGTTGGGCAAATATTTTCTGCTGACGACTTTACACCTTCCTGGAAAAAGATGCCGGCCAGTCTAAATATGCCCGATCCCAAGAATATCAGCGAGCTGAGATCTCTGGTCGGCATGGTGCAGTATTGTGGGGAGTTTTTTGTTTTTAACCTGGCTTAAAGGTGTGTGTTTTTAAACAAGCTACTGTGAAAAGATACCATCTGACAATGGAGCTCCGAGTGCGTAGACGCGTTTGAAAACATCAAACAGCCGACGGCTACGGACGCTCCAGTTCACTTCGACCCTGATCTGCACATATATGAGTCAGACGCATCGTTTTAAAGGGATACTTCAACGAAATTTTAAATATACCCATCGTGTTCAAAAATAGGTTGAATATGATCCACAATATCCGTAAATCACAATCGCACGTTTGTATTTTGAGCCTGGTGGCTGCATTTGTCGTTTTAAACGGCCTTTCTGGCAAGTGCTCGGAGAACAGTCAGCGGTAGCACCTGACATCCAACGCAATCTTAACGTAGTTCGTCTCGGGACAAGCGAAGCTACGGCGAGGCTGACGTCGAAAGGAGGGCCTAGTCGATCCAGCCACCGAAGCCGCTGCTTTTGTACAAATATTGAGTGACGGGTTAAACTTCTATAATCTTGTAGAGGGACAATAGCGACTTCTGGGTCACACAAAGGGATTCTCGCGAAGAGGGGAGTTCCTCATTCCCCCTTCTCTCGTCATGGCCGGAGGCGAGACAGTTACCGTCACTGCCTGTCAAGGTTCCTAGACGGGCATTACAAACGAGGCGTTGGCCGCATCCACCAGGTGCTCTTTGCTAATCGTTTAATTCGTTTTAAAATTTCGTTTCGTGACTTTTTAACAAGATATTGGTGTGTTCGATGTGATACTGCTCCTTTGAACACATATTGTCACAAAGGACAAGTGATGAGCCGGCGAATAACTGAATAAACTAAACGCTTAATGGGGCAAACTTGTGCCCAAAAAATAAAAGGGAAAAAAAATTAAACACCATCTTCCCGAGGGGAACCATGGGGTGATGCGGAGCATCGTGTTGGTTCCGAGGAAAGAGTCAGTTGCGTGCTGACGTCGAGAAATGGCGCCACCGACTGCCCTAGCGTTACCCTCTACACTTGAAGGAGAGGAGACTAGAGGAGGAGAGTTGCGCGTGCGCAGTGCGGTGTCAGGAGAAGCGAACGCACGCGCAGTGCACGCAGCTGGTAGAGAGAGAGAGCGGAGAGAGTAACGCCGAGCTGTTGGAGAGAGGGAAGGAGGAGAGTTGCGCGTGCGTAGTCACGGGAGTGCGGACTACGACGCCGACAACCGTTAGGCCATAAACGCGTTTTTTTTTCATTTTTTTTTATTTTTCACAAGCACTTTTTTTTAATTTTAATATACAAGCATGGATTACATACACTGGTCAATGGTTTAAAAAGGACACACCCAAGTCTTCTGGGCGTCTCCTACAGCCACTTTGCTGCAAGAAGCTCATCAAAAACACTTGCCCATTCGGGCATCTCTGGAAGCGTCTCGAGGACGGCTTTCAGAGTAGAAATACACTCTAAAAATACAATGTGCGTATGCAGGAGTGTGACCTCTGCGTGCCGTACACTCAATCTAGATCGCCAGAGGCTATAAAGACCAAGAACTACAAAAGTATCAATGGGCATAGTTTCATTTTTCGTAAGAGGGAGATAACGGATAGTATGGGGGTTCATGTATAATTCTTTTTTTATTGTTCTTTTGAGGACGTCCCAAAAGAAAATGGCGTCCCAACAGTCAATGAAAATATGATCAATGGTTTCGGGGACCTTACATAAGTTGCAGTTTATAGTCGAGGGTACATATATTCCTTTATCCTGAAGCCAGGGCTTAACTGGCAGCGTTGCAGTATGTAGTTTAAAAAAGAAAGTTTTGACTCGTGGCGCTATTGTCATTTTTTTCACCCTCTGTAAACAGTCCTGTCCAGGTCCGTCAGAAAATAAAGACCGATAGAGTGGAACGGGGAAAAGCATGTCCCTCAAGTCCCGCACGAGCCTCTTCCTGGAAACGGAACTCAAATAATCGATCGAGAACCTGGCATTCAAAAATGAAAAGGACTCAGCCACCTCCTTAAGAAAGCCCACTAAACGTGGTGACTCCGAAAGACAAGATGACACGACGAACGTTGGCACAAAAGACGCCAGCTTACACTGAAGAACTGTCCTCAGAAAAGGGTCCTCCTGGTCCCGCAAAAACAAAAAACGCGAAGCAATTTGTGAAATAAACAAGTGTGTTAACCCTACACCGCCTAACTTGACACTTCTAAAAAGGTTGTCCCGCCTCATAGGCTCTGACCCTGAGCTCCAAATAAACAAAGAAAAGATGCGGTGAAACGCTTGAATATTCACACGCGCACACTGCAACACTTGCAATACATAACAGAGTTTCGACACCAGGAACACATTACAAACTGTCGCTCGCGCAAAAACGGACAGTTCGCTTCTGGCCCACTTCGTGGTGCTATTCTTGAGCCTGACTGCGCAGTCCGCCCAATACCTTTTACTGTTTTTGTGGTGTTGCAGGGGCACCCCCAGGTATTCACAGGGCTCCCTGCTCCACTCCACACCTTCGAAAAAAGTAGGTACCATGTCCCAGCAACCGTAAAACGAACCACAGCTCTTAGACCAGTTTACAGCGGCCCCGGTCGCATCACAGAAACGCTTGGTCAAACTGACCACCTGCGACACACTTTGCAGGTCTGAACAAAAAACAGCAACGTCATCGGCATACGCCAGTAATTTAACTTCAACTGACTGCAGCATGAAACCACACACACTATCACAGCGTAGTACGCTGATACACAAAGGCTCTAAGTACAGAGAAAAAAGCAATGGAGACATGGGGCACCCCTGGCGCACCGATGAGAGAACAGGAATAACAGCGGACACTTTCTTGTTTAACACCAGTCTTGTTGCGCAATCCCTGTAGGCCATCTTTACTCCTTTTAAAATAATGTTTCCTACACCGGCATGTTCCAAAATCCTGAAGAGGACGTCGTGACGCACACGGTCAAAAGCCTTTGCCAAGTCAATCTGTAGCATGGCTACTCGGCGTCCTTCGCTTTCAACGCAGTCGAACACGCTGCGAGCCACGTGAGTGTTAGTAAGTATGGTCCTCCCTCGGATGCCACAAGTCTGATGCACCCCAACGAGGTCGGATACAACACTCTGGAGGCGGTTAGCCAGAACTTTTCCAAATATTTTATAGTCTATATTACAAAGAGTTATGGGGCGGTAGCCTGTTACAAATTGCAATTTATCAACATCCTCGGTCTTTGGTATCAAAACAGTATGCGTTCTGGTGAAGCTGGGTGGTAGGCTATCTACCTTATAAGCGTGAATGAAGAGTTGCAAGAAGAATGGGCATAGTATGTTTTTAAAACGCTTGAAAAACTCGGCGCTGAGGCCGTCAGGACCCGGAGACTTACTGAGCGGCAACGAGTTGATGGCGTCCTCGATTTCCGACAGCTTAATACATGACTCTAACTCGATCATATTCTGCTCGGGAAGAGTGGGCAGGCCAGAAAGCATATTAGTCAAATTACTAAGACAAAATGGCGCGTTATTGCAACCGAAAACATATTTATAATGTCTGACAAAGACGTCCTGTATTACGTCTTTGTCAAAAGTAAGCATTGGACCTGAGTGTATGGAATTTATTTGTTTGGCTTGAGCATATTTATGCTCTCCCGATAGAGCGCGCTTCGTCGGTTGCTCACCGAGTAGAAACTTCTCGGCCCGCGAGCGCACTATCGCGCCCCGATACCGCTCCTGGGACAGCTCATTCAGCTGCGCCTTTATAAAAAAAATATCGTTAAGAAAGCCACCGGGACTTTCACACTCCAACTGACACAGCTGTTTTAAATTATCTTCCAGCGTTGTCTCACGCTGCCGCGATTCAAAACGTAAAATACTAGACCGTTCGATAGCTATCATTTTTACAGTATCTTTCCAAAACTCCCACTTTTCGAACAGTGGAATATGCCTATTGTTTATTTCCAACCACGATGACTGAACCGATTCAAGAAATAATTCGTCATTCAACAACTTAGCGTTGAGCTTCCAAAGGCCCCAAACAAAGGAATTCTTTCCTGCACCTTTCCCGACCACCACCGCCACGAGGCAATGGTCAGTGAAGGCCACAGGTGTTACTTTGTAACTACTTATATTATGAAACATGAATGACGATATATATATTCGGTCCAGTCTGGCATGAGACGTACCTTGGAAATGAGTGAACGGTAGTTTATTTTGACAGGATTTTAAGCTTCCTACGTCAACAAGATAACACTCCTCTGTAGTTTCCTGAAGAAAACTGGCACTCCTGTCGATAGCAACGCTCGTTCGCGCCCTATCGCTAGCGAAACAAACACAATTGAAATCGCCAAGTAATACGATGCACTTATCAGTTTGAAGAAAAGACGCCAATTCATCAAAAAACAACACTCTCGCTGCAACATCGTTCGGCGCATAAATGCAAATGACGCGATATTCCTGCCGGTACAAACAAAAATCGACAAGAATAAAACGGCCATTTTCGTCAGTAACGATGGAAAGTTGTTCAAGTCGCAAAGACTTCTTTAAAAACAGAAGACATCCAGCAGAGGTACCAACAGCGTGGCTAACACAGACCTCGAAATCGGAAAGAAAGACCTCAAGCGCTTTCGCGGTACCCTCCTCGCTTTCAACTTTTGTTTCTTGCACCGCAAGAATATCAATAGCTTCCTCTAATAAAAGACGCTTCAACCGCAGCTGTTTCCTACGCCCTCCCATACCACGGACGTTTAAGGTCGCAACCTTAAACGCATCTGTGACAGTGTCGTCGTGCGCGGGCACTCACCACACAAGGTGCCGTACAGCCGGTTGAACAAAAGGGGTCCAGAAGTCTTTACTTGCTCCGACGGCGGTCGTCCTGGGGAATGCGGGGCGCCTGGTCGTAGCGCCCTTTCTTCTTGAAGCTGACGGGCACGCTTTGGACGGGACCTCTGCTGGTTCCCCCTTGCGCCCCGACGCCTCCAGCTCTAAGCTGCGCTTGGTGGCAAGGCCCGCCTGGTCTACCATGTCGACCGATTCCAGACTTGCCGTTGACGCCCGGCGCTGCACGACCGCGGGGGACTTGGACTCGGCTACCACGCCAGGGGTAGCAGAAAGGCCGCTTTCGACGGATGCGCCGGGGACGCTGGCCGCAACGGCGGCGTCAGGACTCATGGCCACGGCTGTGGCGGCAGGCAGGATGGCGACGGAGACACTGGGCGCCACGGCGGCATCAGGTCTGATGGCCACGACCGCGGCGGCAGGCAGAACAGGGGTCTCGGGGGCGGCAGGGGGAGCGGAGGAAGCCCGGGGACAATCTCCTTCTCGGCGTTGACGCTGCCGTTCCGAGCCTGCTCCCGAACCTGGCTGCGTCCAGGAAGTCCGCTGGCATTGACGGCGGTGCCCGGTAGTCCGGCGGCGCCGCTCTGCGAAGTCTCCTCAGCTTCGACTTCATCCATGACCATGTCGTTGTGATCATATGTGTCTAGCATATGGGCTTAACACCAACGCATAAAATGAATAGGCGAATGGGTCTTTCGTATTGCATTGGACTGTGCGTGTTTCTCATCTGCCCTTTTTTAATTTCTATATATGTGGCTTTTAGCGTTTCGTTTTATTATTCGTAAGTACGCCTCACGCGTATGTTATGAAAGACTACGCAAACATATTCTCAACAGGTCTGCGACATCAAAACGAGAAAGCCTCGTCCGAAGCCCATAGAACAAGAAGCGTACGCAGGAATCCGCAGTGAGCGACAAAAAAGGGGAAGGATGAAGACCCAATGTGAACGCAGTCAATATTATAGGCTAGAAAAGGAGGTTCGTGTTCTCCATTGTTCTACATTACAAAGAGTACAAAAGGAGCCTCTTCGCACATAAAAGAAAGAAGCGAAGAAGGTGAGGGGGTGTGATCAAAGAAATTGGAACACGGAAGCAATTATCCCGCATAATGGGTGTACCGGTATGCAGATGCGATGTCGTTCGTGTACTTTTTTTGTTTGTGTATTCTTCATGATCCCTGTTTGTTTAAGATACTTTACAAATTTCGTGCATTTGGGAGGCTTTATTTCTTTCGTCACATATTGGTAATTCATTTTTCGGGAAGCTCGTTCTGCTGGGCTGCTTTGTAAACTTGTACGTGCAGGTTGGTTTGCCCAACGTCCCGAGATTTATCTTATTAATGAAAAAAAAAATGACGCAAGTTTAAGTGTCGAGTTTCATCTTTCGCTAAGAGAATTATCTCTAAAGTAGCTATGTTCTTTACGAAAAATTTGGCGGCCAACATTAAGCTTTCAGAAGATAACTTTTTATGTTCCTTCTGCTAGCTTACAATATCGTCGTGTTCAGTTGAACAGACACGAGATTCCCGTTCAAACCTTGCTTTCCAGATTTTTTTTTCTTTTCAAGTTTCTGTTTTAAAGGGATACTTCAACAAAATTTGAAATATACCCGTCGTGTTCAAAAATAGGTTGAATATGATCCACACTATCCGTAAATGACAATCGCACGTTTGTATTTTGAGCCTGGGGGCTGTATTTTTCGTTATAAACGGCCATCTCTGGCAAGCGCTCGGAGAGCAGCCAGCGGAGAGCACGTGACATCCGCCGGCAATCGTGACGTAGTTCGTCTCGGGACGAGCAAAGCTGCGGCGAGGCTGACGTCGAGAGGATATCCTAGCCGTTCCAGCCACCGAAGCGGCTGCTTTTGTATGAACTTTGAGTGACGGGTTAATCTTCTATAATCGTGTAGAGGGACACTAGCGACTTCTGGGCACACAAAAGAGATTCTCGGGGAGAGGGGAGTTCCTCCTTCCCCTCTCTTCTCGTGGTGGCCGGAGGAGAGACAGTCATCGTCACTACCTGTCAAGGTTCCTAGACGGGCACTACAAACGAAGCGTTAGCGACATCCACCAGGTGCTCTTTGCTAATCGTTTAATTGTTTTAAAATCCTCTTCGTGTCTTTTTTAACAAGATATTGATGTGTCCTAGTGTGATTCTGCTCCTTTGAACACATATCGACCAAAAAATAAGCGCCGAAATTCTGTTGCAGTAGGAGGTTTCTGAGATCACCTAAATATGGCGATAACTCACTCTGCGGGCTCTAAGCATCCTAGAAATCCATAAATCGCAACGATGCGCGGCCGATTTCCCTATTAAAAAAGAAACCACAGATCGAAATTATTGTCGGCGATTGTAGGAGCATTGTGCCGGGAGCCAGGACGGCATGTGACCAATGAAAACGTGAAATTTCGTTGAGATTGTAAACGCTTTTATTACAATATAGTATATGCTTTTGTATATGATAGAAGCAAGTAAGAGCAATAGAAAATGTTAAAAAAATTCGTTCAGATGGAACATAATACTGCAATAATCGTCTAAAAAACAACACAATGATTTTTGTTTTTGTTTTTTTGCGGGAGTGATGTGTTTGGTTGTCAGCTCTCGAGTGCGCGCTCGAGCGCTCGCTGGGTTGAATCGTGGTCCGGGCTCTATTGGAAACAATCGTGGTCCGCGCGCATTCGAGATATCACTCCGCAGTTCCACCGCTCGGAGACGCGAGGATCCTTCTCTTGCTATTGATTGACAGTAGTTCTGGTTTCGGAACATGCTCTTCCCATCGCCGGAGATGAAATCGGTGTGTTGCGATCTTGGATTGCTTTTTTTTAAATAGGGAAATCAACCGCGTATCGTTATGATTCAGGGTTTTCTAGGATGCTCAGAGTCAGCAGAGTGAGTTATCGCCATATTTAGGCTATCACAGAAACTTCCTCTGGGAACCTTTAAGAGGTGTGCACTAAGATATAAAATAAAGTTTAAAAAAAAATGACAGACGCTTACAATTTCGCGTAACGCCGAATGAGAGCGCAACACTTGAAGAGGAAAAAGGGAGGGTACGGAGGGGAGGAAATGCCCCTCTTCCTTCCTCGCTAAATTTAGCGGGAAACTTTTACCCTCGTGATGTCATACGTCGCGTCACGTGCGACGTCACATGTGTCGTCACACGTGAGGTCACGGGGGTAAATATAGCGGGAATATTTTTCCGCCAAACTATAGAAGAAATATTTCCCCGCTAAATTTAGTGGGAATATTGGTAATGTTAGATGCGTGTGATGTCACGTGACGTCACACGTGACGTAATACGCTATTTGTCTCCTATATTAAAGTCACACGTGACGTCACGTGTGACGTCACGAGGGTAACGTCATGACGTTAGCCTCGTGACGCTCACGAGGGTAACCCTCGTGACCCTCCTGAGGATAACCCTTGTGAGGGTAACCCTCGTAACCCTCGTGAGGGTAACCCTAGTAATCCTCACGAGGGTAACCCTCGTTACGTCACACGTGACGTCACGTGTGACGTTATTATGGGAAACGTCCTATAATGCAGCGCACGGTTACGCCGACGCCGACACCGACGACGGCGACGCCGGTCAAGCCGGAAACGGGCGCCTAAGAGCTGCGCCCTAAAATGAAAGACGTTTACAAATCTCTGTAACGCCAAATTAGAACGCAGCACTTAAGGAGGAGGGGAGGGAAATTTTTTACTAAATTTAGTGGCGGGATTTTTAAGCTAAATTTAGCGGGAAATTTTACCCCTAGTTTTGCGGGACACTTTTCTTCTTACGGAAGGGAGGGTCACGTGACTCGTGACCCTCGATCCTTCCGTATCCTCCCCCCCCTCCTCCTCAAGAGCTGCACTCTAATTCGGCGTTACGGAGAATGGTAAACATCTTTAATTTTTTATTTCTTCTTGAAATTTGTGCACAATACCTTAATAAGCAATCCCAAACGATCATTGACAACATGGCCGTTTGAACAGAGTCTAAATGAAAAGCTTCTCAAATATTTGATATGCGGAGATTTAGGTCTTTCTTGTCAGGGCTAAACTTCTGCTAATGAATAGTCCCTGAGTTTATTTTTGAACACGTCAAAAACCTTAGATGCGTCAAACATTTCGAACAATGAAAAGTGAAAATAATTGTTTTGCTGTAAGTTTGTTCGCCCATTACTTAAGATATTGCTGTCCCTGCACTTATTTCCATTACACAGATCACTACTTCAATTATAACTTTAAAACGGAAGTGTTCTCTCAAAATTTGTCGTTATAGGAAGGACTCAGCATGAATAATTTTTAAAAGATTTCACTCGAGAGCAACACTGTCACGTATTTCTCGTTAAGCACTCAACTTTAAAAAATGTCTCCGATTTCACTTCTCGGCAGAGCACAGATGCAGCTAATCAGCAAGACAGCCAATCACGCATATAAAACGTTAAAAATACGATTAGATCTGAAAAGGCGATGTGCGCAGGGACATAAGAGCAAATGAAATATCATGCTCATTTTCGTGAGAAAATTGTACTTCACCAACCAATCATATTCCGAGCTTTGTCATTCTCCAGAAGTATTCTCTTTATTTTTTTTTTAATGATTGACTGTCTCGATGCTATGCGGGAAAGTGAACTCAGAGATTGTTTAGAGTCTAGTGTAAAAAAACAACAGCGTAAACAGGAACTCTTTTAAAATTAAATGGTCGTGTGAAGAAAAAAAAAAAAAAAAGTCAACACGCGCATCGCCTTTAACACGTCGTCGTCAATCATTTGATGTGAGATAGAAATTAAACACATCTTGTGCGGCGACTGCAAGATTCGAAGATACGTTCGTTCTGTGTACTCGAGTTTTTTTCTTTTTTTAATTTTCGAGAAGGATTAAAACTAACATTAAAAGCGAGCAATATTCAAGAGATAAAGTACGTGGAAGGCCTACCATTTATTCACAACTTTCAATTCGAGACACTA
Organism: Ixodes ricinus; assembly: GCA_037355805.1. Lineage (NCBI taxonomy): Eukaryota > Metazoa > Arthropoda > Arachnida > Ixodida > Ixodidae > Ixodes > Ixodes ricinus. Next base: position 5,072 of record JAZHYW010006090.1, on the reverse strand, counting down.
AACCACCGACGACGGCCACGTACTTTCCCAAAACACATTTACACGTCACGGCGTTTTATGCACGTTCTCGGCGAGATGATACATTGAAATATTGCTTCGTCTGCGTGCCTAATACATCAGCAGGAGCGCTCTGCGGCCGACGGCAGGCCCCATCACAAAGAAAAGCGAGACGAACCAACTTCAGAGCAGTTCCACCAATCACGCTCTGAGCGATTCGGACAGTGGATATGCGACGGCAACGCAGCTTGCATATACTATCTCATGACAGCGAGGGAGGGTGTCCCTTACACAGAGATGCCCTCTTTTATTTATTTTTTTATAGCCGCCGCAGTGGTGCCATCTGAAGATGTCCGTCCGTACTCTTCTTCGGCGCAGCAATGCCTTCGTGTGGGAATGATATGGCATCCCAGAGGAGATCCGATGGCCGGCCGAATGCCTCACGTGTCCTCTTCCCATAACGGTCTTTTTTCGCGTTCTGTGGATGAAGGTGTACCGCTTTCATTGCGCTTATGTCTGCACGAAGCAAAGATGGAGAGGGGATGCACGGGGAAAGAGCGCTGATCTGCGGGAAGTCCCGTACCAATAATATTAGGTGCGAGCCTAATGGGGCCGCCCTCATCGGTAATCGTCCCGTGAATACTTTACTGGGGTGATCGCGCACTTGCATTGCAGTCTGTATGTTCGGCCGGAGCAGTCAGTTCCGACTCCAGGGGGCGCTGCATTTCTGAATATGGGTACCGAAAGAGGAAAACTGTCGAAGGAGAACTTTTGGTCGCCATCTTGATGATTGGAGAGAAGGCAGCACCGACTGTGTTTATGATCATCGCGGTTTGTGTTGCTCGCTCCAGCTAGGCGGTCATCAGCGGCCAGTCGGAATTGCGGTACCTTCGTGGGTCAAACCGGACATTATTATCAGGAAGGATTATATGAGCATGGCTTGTTGATATCATTCGTCGCAATATTATTAAAGCAATAAATAGGAACTGAAAAAAATTCTATAAGCCATTAAAATAAGAGCGTATGTGTAGCCATGTGGTGTGGAAGCTCGATCGCTTCTTTCACACCTCGTGAGTTTGTTCACCCGCTAAATGCGCCAACGTGATCCCTTCCCCCCCCCTTTCCCCGACCTCAACTCATGACGTTCATGACGCGTTCCTTCCGCGTTATTTATGTCACGCATTGATTGGCTCGACCCTTCTTGCGCTTCGATGCGCCGAAGACGCATTTTTGAACACTTGCTCGCCGTATGGTAAGTTCACAATTGAACGAGTACTTATACGTATGAACGAAGGCCAATAAATATATGCTCCGATTGTGCTTTCTTTTTCTCCACATTTTCCTATTTTTATTAGTAATGCGACTAATTGGACTGTCATTGCTGAGGTGCAGGGAACGTTTTGAACCAAAATATATTATTTTGTAATCTATAAAATCACCTGGGGGAAAAATGCTTTTGCGAGTAATAATATTCAAAACAGTGTTGCCCTTGATTTAAAAGGTCCTGTGTGGCGATCGTAGGTTTAAACACGAAACGTTTCGGGTCCTGACAGGTCCTTCTCAGTCGGATCAAAAAACCTCAATGAGGTTTTGGACCCGACCGGACTGTCAGGTCTCAAAACGTTTCGTGTTTAAACCTACGGTCGTCACACTAGACCTTAACCACCAAAAGCAATACTGTTTTGAATTATATTGTATTCTGATGTTTCTGTTCACAATCTACTTGAACTAAATTTACTATCAATTAAAAATAACTTCGTAATAATGGCGAAATTGTCAACACCTTAAAAACCGCAATAAAGGGAAGCTGAAACTTTTTTTTTTTGTATTCGAGGAAACACATTTTAATCGTCTTCCTTTTACCTGCACAATCTGAAATATAGAACTGTTTTTCTCAGTTTTGTGCCTAGACACTGCAGGAAATCATTTTCAAGGTACCGCTCAAGGCACTCCTTCACGGAGAGTGAGTGGCGTCACAAGAGGAGTGTTTGGAATCTCCGCTCTCGCGTATCTTCAGCGCCTATCAAAACAATGCACGCGTACTCTTTCTATTTTTAAAAAGGGCAGCAAGAGACGTTACGATTGGTGCCAGTGCGGGGGAATATAGTGGACAGCTTGCGATTGCACGCGTGGCCCTCGAGCGACACGCGCTTGGCGGCCGAATTGTTCCCTTATAACGTCAAGACTGGTCGGAGGTTTTTCGTGTTTTCTCGCGCTTAATTACATCTTTCGTGGAAACAAACCTGATATTCAGAATCAGGGATAAAACTACGCTAGAATCAGCCTCTATCTCATTTTTTTTAAAGTGTTTCAGCTTTACTTTAAAGGTGCCTTGAGCATATGAGCATCTGAGATCGCCTAAATATGGCGATAACTCACTCTGCTGGCTCTAAGCATCTTAGAAATCCCTAAGCCATGACGATACTCGGCCGATTAATCTATTAAAAAAGCAATCAAAGATCTTAACAGACCGAGGTCATCTCCGGCGATGGGAGGAGCATCTTCCGGAACTAGGACCACTGTTAGCCAATAGCAAGAGAAGGATTTTCGCGCCTCCGACCGGGAGTGATATCTCGAACGCGTGCGGCCTGTTGCCCCTACAGCCCCGACTACGATTCAACCCACTGAGCGCGCGCTCGAGAGTTGACGACCAGACACATCACTCCCGCGAAAGACGAAAAAAAAAAAGTGCGTTGTTTTTTGAATTTTGAGACGGTTACTGCAGTTTTTTCTTCCATCTCCGTGAAAAATTATACTTTTTGACTACTCTTATTTGCCCTTTTCATCTACAAAAGCATACAAAAATTTTGTAATAACAACGTTTGATTTCAACGAAATGTCGCGTTTTCATTTGTCACTTATCGTCCTGGATCCTCCATCGCCGGCTGCTCTTCCCATCGCCGGCGATGACCTCAATGTGTGCGAATTTTGGTTGTTTTTTTATTAGTGAAATTCGCCGCGCAGCGTTATGATTTATATATCTCTAGGATGCTTAGAGCCCGCAGGGTGAGTTCTCGCCAAATTTAGGCGATCTCAAAAACCTCCTCAGGGAACCTTTAAACCATTCTAGTTTCAGAGAGTGTCTGAATTGACAACCGCAGCTGGTATTTTAATGAACACAACTGCAACTATTTACAATCCCAAGTTCAGAGTTTATTTTATCAATCCCTCCAGTCTGCTCACTTCCCCACGTCTTCAATCTTCGCCCGCTGATACGCGAACGATGCGAAAGGATCTCTGTCACCCCTACCCGTGTCACCCCCAAGCTGAATACCCAGGACGGTGGTCATCCCGTCTGGGCCTGTCATCTCCGCTTTACTTCGTCATCACGAAACGACTTCAGCCGATCTCCTTCTGTAGATCTGAGTCTCGTGGTTTCTTTTTGATACGCTTTCCCCAAAGAACCAACTTCCATCGATCAAGGCGAATTCCTTGACTCCGCATTATAATCGCGCACGTCCTGTTTTTCTGTTTTGTTTTAGCTTTTATTTTGCTCAGGTTCTCTTTCTCTCCCCTGGGGCCGATGATCCGTTCAGCTATTTGGATTATCCCCATTTCCTCGCTGCTCACAATGCGAATCGAAAAGAGACTGAAACACAGGAAAACGTGCTTCGGCAGCCACCTCTAACGACTAGAGAAAGAAAACATGGACCCCTAATCGGTAGCTCGGAAAGAAGAAGACAAAAAAAACATAGCTCTTACACGGTGATTCAATTTCGTCAAAGGTGCAGTTGCAGCAACTAGAAATGCGATGATATAGGGGCACACGCTCGTGTTCGTGCTGATTCCGCTCCCCGTGATTTATGCCGCTGTTTTAAATGACACTGTTCTTTTTCTTTGGTTATTAGGGATATAACTATGCAAAGTCTTCAGGTTATTGCGAAGATTGATGTTGGAAGAAAATTTTGAATTGGTTTCGTGATCACGTCGATGTGCGTTGGCTCTATTTGGCGTTTCGAGAACCTTCCGATGTCACAATAAACTGGGCATTCTGCTCTCTCACGTTGAAACATCTTTGTCCATAATGGTAATTTGTTTGTGTCCAATTATGTTATGTTCCAGGATTTTCTTTTTGCTGAACGGGAAACGATCTGGTTATGAATATGACTCCGACATTTGTCATCGCCCTTTTAATAACTTGCGAGAAGATTATGCAATAGTGACTCTTCTGACGTGATACTTTCAACAATTTCCAGTTCGGCTTTACGTTGTATTCGCTATACTCGCGACAGAAGAAACGGTCCACGTCAAACGAGACCGGTCGGTAGACGACCCGCCTTGATTGGCGCGGAATAGACGGTGTTCTTGATTATATCAGGCCATCACACAAACAAAATTGTGCCAATCTGGAGCACACAATTCAGATAAGCATTCTTCACGTCCATTTCTGAACTTCAAAATTTTTGGTTTAGAAGTTACGGTTTTCTTTTTTGTTTTTGTCTACTGGCGTTGTTCAACGCATCCGGTTGGTTAGTTTATAATTAGGTGTGCTCTCGATCAGGGCCACTTTAAGTACAAATGCGGGTAGCCGTGGACATCCACAACATCTTTAATAATCCACTGCGTTCACGTCAACGAGAAAGTTTCGACATATCGCAGCTTGCAGACTGTGTAAACCGTATACGCTTTTTTCCCTTGCTGTATTCCCGCTTACGTTGCCGTGGCGAACTGACTTTTTCTTTTATCTGCTCGCTCGACTCGCATCTTGTCCTGTGGGCAGAGACGCGACCACACGCCCTGCCATGTCTGATTAGTTCACGGAAGAGCCGGGACAGTACATTTTTTCCCTTTTCCGAGGAACTGACGCAAACAATACCATACAACCACTTTCACTAAAGAGTGTGGTCTACTGTTTTCGGGCTCGTTTATGTGTGAATGTGCCCCTTTTACACGGTTTATTTGTATGTTAAGAAAGCGGTTGAAGCTACGCGCTCGTTGGTCCCGTCATACGTCGATCTTTCGCCACGTGAACACATGCTCTCCCGTACGCACCCGCAGTGGTCGCTGGTCAGGAGATAAAATGGAGGCTGTAGATTGGTCCGGCGCGCAGGTATAGCTTCCACCGCGTTGTCAGC